>JABUQX010077578.1:0-7500 GCA_015478945.1 Trachelipus rathkii | reverse complement strand
AGTAATATATAGGCTAATATCAGAAGACCGTAAACGAACATTTCTACGCCAAATAAAAAATACAGACCTCTTTTGTCCACGACGATAATCTTTCATTAGATTAGTATGATAAAAACTTCCCATAAAACACAAAACAATCTCAGAAAAGAGGTCAATGAATAAGTGGTTGACAAAAGCACTATTAACTTCAATTAAACAAAATCACACTCTATATAAAAGTGGTAAGATGGGTACCATACCGATGCATGTTTACACAGAATACGCATCAACACTAAAAAATTAATAAGGAAATCCAAAGCTAGTTTCTTTGCTGATAAATTCAACCATTTTCAAACATTTTAAACCGTTACAATACACAGAAAACAAAAATTGAAGAATTAAAAATAGGTGATTGAAATAGTTACAACAAGGGCAACGCTAGTCAATGAATGAACTCCTACTTACTACCGTAGGACCAGCATTGACAGCTAAAGCTCCAGAGGCAAAGATCTTTGCTGATTATTTAAGACCGCACGGGGAGCAGACTTTGCATTCGAAAGAATATCAACATCTGACTTTGAGTGTGTTATAACTGGTCTCATGAATAAAAGCTCCTTTCAAGAGGTCCCGACTGGAATATACAACACTGAAAAAAAGAAATCTCAACCAATATTAGCCGCTCTTACAAACAACTCAATTTGAATTCCATACATACCAACTGAATTAAAAATCGCAAAAGTTACCCTGTTCCCAAGAGTACTGGCACTTCCTGCCGATAAACTTTCGTCCGATCTCAATCCTGCATACAACTGGTAAAATTCTTGAAAAATTAGTTCATACACAACTTACTAATACTTTGCATGAAAATTGCTTCTATCACAAAAATCAGTTTGGTTCACCAAAAAACCGCAAAACGAAGGGATGCGTCTGATTCCTTACTGAAAAACTAGCAAAGGCACTAAATGAAAAAAACAAACATGCTGTACTCTACTTCTAGATTTTCTGAAAGCATTCGAATGCAGTTTCCACACAACCTACTCAAGCAAACTTAGAGAGACTTGTATCACCTAATGTCCACTAACAATGGTTTCAGTCATATTTCTGACCGACATAATACGGTCATTTAGAGACCACATCATCGCCACTGGCCTCAATTCCCACGTGTGCCCTCAGGCTCTATACTGGAGCCGCTATTCTTAATGTAATTACTAAGGCTTTTTCAAATTGTCACAGTTCAATACATTCTCAATATGCTGACGATACTACAATCTTAATATAATATCGTAATATAACACACTTTTAACAAATTAAACAATCAATTGAAAAACATTATTACATGGGTAGAGAGGCAAACAGACGCTCCCTAAATCTACAAAAAACAGATTACCTAGTAATAACAAATCAAAGAACCCTGTACAACTATAAATTTAAGAGCAACAAAGATATAAAAAAAACTAAAAACTTATAACATGGGTAGAAGAAAACAGACTCTCCCTAAATCTACAAAAAAACAAATTACCTATTAATAACAAATCAAAAGAACCCTATGCAACTAATGTAAGAGCAAAACATGATAATTATAAATCGCGCTATCGTTCTGCCAGTTATATAGGTTGTTATCCTGATGACGAAGCCTTTCTTTCATAGAACACATAAATAGTCTTATCAGCAAACTTTCCGATGGTAACTATGCACTCATTAAGAAAAGAAGTTTTGTTCCCAAAAAACATTTAAAAAAACCTTTAACTATCCTGTCTTGTTATCCTCACCTAGCTCTACTGTCTTTCATGATATGGGAGTTTTACAAGTGAATACCTGCATAAACCTCTAATCTATTCCAAAAAAAATATTCGGGTGGTAATATCAGGCCCCGAAACTACCGTGAACACACAACCACACTATTCAAAATTTGTCGTTACTAAAGACTTAATAGGATATATTTACCCTAACAACATGAGTAATGACATCTTATTAAATTCACAAACGGAACGCAAATGATCTTTGACTAACAATACTGTACAAAGCCAAACTTGAGAACAAACAATCGTTCCGTAGCAGACAAATTTCCTTACCTGAACAAAAAAAATATCACGTCGCTAACTAAATCGCGTAAGGCCATCTCATATAGTGCATCAATAGAATTGTGGAATAATCTACCTAAAAATGTACAGGAGTCAATCCCATTGGTCGTTTCGTAAAATATTCGAATTCTTTTATTATTTAATACTAAAGAGGGCCATTCCTACTCTTCGTTAGGTCAATATTCTACGACGGATGGTGATGATTCCTATATCAGTTATTATATTTTTTAGCTCTCATTAATATTCTGGTATAGAAGTTTAAAAGGTCGGATTAAGGGTTATGTTACATGATACCATATAACCGATTATCTTTAGTATTATTACTATTATTATTATTAATTATTATTATATATTATATTATTATTTATTATATTATTTATTATTATTATTATATTATTATTATATTATATTATTATTTATATATTATTATATTATTATATTATTATTAGATTATATTATAATGTATAATTATTATTATTATTGTTAAACATTATTTTTATTACTAATGTTATATTACTATATCATACTATAGTTGTACTAATAGTGATCGTGATATTAATTATTATTGATTTATTATTATGATATTATATTATTATTATTATTATATTATTATTATTATATTATTATCTATTATTATTAAATTGTTAATTATTAATATTTTCCATTATATTCATTATATATTATTATTATTATATTATTATTATTATATATTATTATTTATTATTATTTATTAGTATTATTATTATATTATTATATTATTATTATATTATTATTATTATATTATATTATTATTATTATTATAATATTATTATTATATTATTACCTACCTATCCAGTATTATCATTATTACCATTATTAATTATGAGAGTACGTTCTCACATTGGGGGGGGGGGCTCCGGCTCCACCCTTCTATTGAAATAGGTTGAGTCTAAAGCAGAAGAAGACTAATAAAACTGTCCCTTACTTTCAAAACACTCTCTTGACCCTCTATTCTCTACGACGTAATGTCTGCCACTCTATTCCCTTTTTATAGGTTACTAATGGCCAGATGATCGGGGAGTTGACCTCTCGGGCTCCACCACCTTTCGTCGCCCTTGTAGCACAAGGAGTGCTTCTCTCGCAGAAATTTTGCGAGAGCATGCCGAAACCAGACTGTTCTCTTATGGTGCCTTTCTTCCAAGCTACTTGCTTTCTGTGGAACATCTGCCTTCTTCTGTTTTCACAACTATATTAATCTTTCCTCTCTTTAAGCCCACGTCTGCGCTCAACCTGAGAACTTTGCGTTAGACTGGGAATTGGTGTTTTTTTTCTTCAATGTTTTATTTGCCGCCCCCTCCTTGAGAAGGGCAAAGTCCGTGAGTGGGTGCGATCGCTAAAATATACATATATATTGTATATATATATATAAAATAGTATATATATATAATAGATATATATAATATATATATATATATATATATATATATAAGATTATATATAATATATATTATATATATATATATATATATTATGTTATATATATATATATATATATATATAATATTATAATATATAGAGAGAGAGACAGAGGAGAGAGAGAGAGAGAGAGCAGAGAGAGAGAGAGTAGAGAGAGAAGAGGAGAAGAGAGAGATGAGAGAGAGAGGAGAGGAGAGAGAGAGAGAGAGAGACAGAGAGAGAGACAGAGAGAGAGAGAGGCGTTAGTAAAAGCCTACGGAGTCGGCCGTTGATATAAATATATACTATATTATAGTATATATATAAATATATATATATATATATATATATATATATATATATATATATTATATATAATATTATATATAAAACTTATGTATAGTATATTATATATATAGGTAGATATATATATAATATTATATGATAATATAATAATATATATAATTATATAATATATATATATATATATATATATATAATATATATATATAGATTAATAATATATAGTATATAGTATATATATATATATATAATATAAAGTATATATATTTATATATTATTATATATATATAGAATGAAAAAATATAACGAAAGAAACTAAACAGAAAATAAAAAGATGGATAAGTAGAGAGAGTACATTTGGAAAGATTGTGAGATTGGAAGGAGGATTCTTTGCTACGTACTATGAAAATTGATAGTTTAAGTATGGAAAAACTATAGGAAAGAACAGCACCTCCAACATTATGAAATGAAGAATGAGAATGGCAGTGTTTTGTAACGGACCGAAGAGATGATTGGGGAAAGTTTTGAGAATTTTTTGTGGATTTTGGCGAAATTACAAATGATGTGTAGGGAGGGGAGTGGTGTTGCAGTAAGTGCAGGAGGAGCAATAGGGAGGTTGTGTGAGACGGATGGCAGATCACTGACGATGAAATGGCATATCCTTGAGGAAAGATGAAAAAACAGAAAGCATTCGGTGTGAAAGATATATACGGCGAAATCTTGAGAGAATGTTGGAGAGAAGATTGTGCATGATGAAAGAATTAATGAATAAGTGCGACGAGAAGGATAAGGACAACTAAGAATTGACAGGTCAGTAAGTAGCCCACTTTCAAAAAAGGGGATAAGCAGACTGTAGAACTACAGTAGGAATACTGACACACATGCCCAAAAGGTATATGAACGGAAGGTATTGAAAAAGATCGAGAGAGAGAGCGAGAAGAATATACAAATGTACGAGTGGCAACATGGTTTTCTAGACCAAAAAAGATCAACTATTATTGATATTCGTTTATTAAGATGATGTAAAAAGCGTTGGAATTTGACAGAAAGATGTTTTGGCATTTGATGAGACCTGGAGAGACTTTTGATCGGTATACCGAGAGGGTCCTGATGAATCTATACTATAGAAACGAGAGAGTATGAATACCGAGAAAAAAGACTGAGGAGGCAATTAAGAGCACTTATGTACGGATAATCATGTGCAAAAGTGAAGAGCCAGTATGAACGATTGAAGATTGGTTTGAGTTCATACGGGGGTTGACAACAGGGTAGTGTTTCTCTCTCGATGTTGTTTATTCTGTTCATGGCGATTGATTGTGAATAAAATGTCAGGAGACGAGTGGAGGAACTTCTTGCTGGTACGCAGATTATCTTCGCTTGGTGGCGAATCAAGGAGCTCGTGCAGGAGATTTTTTAGTGTGGATGAGGTTTGAGGAGAGAAAGGAATGAGGATAAATGGGGGAAGACTGAGGTGATGTTGATATCAAGAAAGAGGAGGAGGAAACGTACAGGAGATAAGTAGCAAGAATGGAAGCAGGTTGATCAGTTCAAATACCTTGAGTTTGTTTCGGGGCGGAAATGATTAACATAGAAATGAATAGTAGAATTGAAAAGTTTAATAATTAAGATCGCTATATCCGTTACTACGATACAGAATGTCCCCCGAAAGATGAAAATAATAATATACGTGTGCATACTACGACCTATACTAACGTATGGTTGCGAAGCGTGGGCTTTAACCACAAAAACTAAGAGTACGATACAAAGCGTTTGAAATGAGGGTGTTGAGATCCATAAAAGCGAGTTACGAGAGGATTGAATAGAGAAGTGATTGAGTAAAAACAGAGAGCTGGGTGGAGAGAGTAGTACGAGTTCTTTATTGAAAGGACAGCTACGATAGTACCGACATTATGATGAGTTGAATTGAGGATATATACCCGAAGATGTACTACAGTACATGTCGGATGGAAAAACGCGTGTGGGTAACAAAGAACCAGAATGAGTAATTAACGTGAGATGACATCAGAGAGAAGAGACGTGTGAGTGAAGAGCTAGAAAGAGTCCGAAATCTATGAGACCGAAGCGCGGCTGAGGGTTTCGTCCAGAACGGGTAACAAGCGTTCAAGCTTACAAGAGTCTGCGTGAAAAAGAGGTTGAGAAGAAATACAGCGTATATATATATATATGGTATATATATATATTATAGTTTATAATATTATATATATATATATATATATGTATATACTATATATATATATATATAGTATATAATAATATAGTATATATTATATATAGTATATAGTATAATATATATTATATTATTAAATATATATAGTGGCGGCTCGTGGTCAAAAATCTTGAGTAGAGCTAAATAAATATATGATAATATATATATATACTTATATTATATATATACTATATAATTAATAATAATAGGGTATCTCGCTATGTTAACCTCAGGTAATCTTAAGTTGTTTTCTATACTGTGATATGCGTAATCCCTAGAGTTTCATTAAAAAGTGATATAACTACGTGTTTATAATGAGCTTTTTATTGACTTTTTCGTCATATATTACTTATATTCTATTCTTTTTCTAGTTTTCTATATAGTATATGTATTGATACTCCCTTAAATCACTAAGTCTTTAGGGGATAGTAAGTAGTATACGTGTTGATGTAGAGGTTTTAATAGTATATATATATGTTAATATTTATATATATAATAAATAGGATATAATAGATATATATATTATATATAATTTTTATTAATATATATAATATTATATTATATTATAATATATACATTATTTGTATATATATATAGATTAGTAAATTATTTAATATTATATATAATTCACCTTTTTTCTAAAATAAATAAAAATTTATGATTATTTATAAATATATATGATAGTATATATATATAAATATTATATCTATTGATTATAATATTTAAGTATATATATATATATATATATATTATGAAATAATAGATATTATAATATATATAATATAGTTATATATAAAATAATTAAGATATATATAATATAATATATATTATATAGTATATATAATAGCTAATATATATTTATATAGGATAAGATATTTAATATATTAATATTATATAAGAGTAATATATATATTAATATATTAATATATATATATATATTTAGCTACATAAATAGCTAATAGAGATATGACATCCGTTTCATATCATGAATCACCATCTGTATTGCTACATATTATAACAGTGGTATTTGGAATTAATCAATAGGTATCCTATTACACTCGATTAATTAAAATGAAATTTTAATTAATTTTAATAAACTTAAATCGTATATACGTATTTCCAGCAGTCCGTAGGCCTGCATATAATTAATAATAAATAACATGCGCTCAATTTTATTAAGAGTAGTTTTACATAGATAATTACGAAGTAAATTAAATTATGTCACATTAATATGTAAATATTCGTATTAATATATTATTATATAATATATTACTTATCATTTTAATTTAAATTTCAAGCGTTATATATTACTAACTTCGCAACTCCTACTCAAAAATTACATTCCCATATAATAACATGAAAATTTTAGCTACTGGTCTGCAGAGGCAAGCTACAAAGTAGCAGAGGAAGAAGAGTCTGACTGAAGCGCGTTTTCTCAGACTAATAGGTATGAGTCAATTATATATTAATAGAAAT
>JABUQX010077577.1:2500-7500 GCA_015478945.1 Trachelipus rathkii | reverse complement strand
CTTTTCTTTCCATGTTCCATATTTTCATTTTATTTTTATTTTTTGGTACACCTATTTTTAATCGTAACCATCTTTTAATAATTATAATTTCTGAAATTTAATTTATTATTTTTTATCAATAAATTTCTTTTCTAATTTTAATTACTTAATTCTAATTAATTTTTGTTATTAATTCTTTTTTAATTAACAATGTTTTTTTTACGCTAATTCTGTCAACCCCTTTTTATGTAGTATCAATGTAAAATATATCCCAATGAAAAAGTGACAAAAATGTAACAAGGAAAATGTGACAAAAATGTCAACGAAAAGGTGACAAAAATATAACAAAAATGTCAACGAAAATGTGATAAAAATGTCACAACGAAAATGTAACAAAAATGTAACAAGGAAAATGTGACAAAAATATCAGACGAAATTGTGACAAAAATGAAACAATGAAAATGGGACAAAAATGTCACAACGAAAATGTGATAAAAATGTCACAACGAAAATGTGACAAAAAAGGCACAACGAAAATGTGAAGAAAATGTGACAAAAGTGTCAAGATAAAAATGTGACAAAAATGAAACAACAAAAATGTGACAACTAAAATGTGATGAAAATGTCACAATGAGTGACAAAAATGTCACGACGAAGATGTGACAAAAATGTCTCGACGAAAAAATGACAAACGTCCCAACGAAAAAAAAATACCAAAATTTCACAGAAAAAGTAACAAAAACGTCATACCGAAAAAGTAGCAAAAAATTTTCACAATGGAAAGAAAAGTAACAAAAATTTCACAACGATTTTTTGAATTATTTTATTACAAAAATATATAAACTTTATTATAAGTAATATGTCTTTTCTGCTTTGATAACTTATTTATATAATTTTTGCTATTTTGTTATGACATTTTTTATAGTGTATTAGATACTTAATAGATATTTTTTTAATTAGTAAAAATTTGTAAACATGTGATTCAACTGAAATTTACCTCAAAATCAAAAAATAAAACGCATTTTAAATTTCTCAAATTGGGATAAATCTAACGAGTTTTGAAAAATATGCCCACCGCGGCATCTACTGTATATATACTTTAATAGATCTAGCAAGATTTAGAAAGCATGTCCCATTGTCGCGGCTATACCTAACTCCTCAAAAAGTCTAGCGAGTATTGGAAAACATGTCCCACTGTCGTAGCTATACCTAACTCCTTAAAAAATCGAGCGAGTTTTAGAAAACATGTCCCATTGTCGCTGCTATACCTAACTCCTCAAAAAATCTAACGAGTATTGGAAAACATGTCCACAGTCGCAGGTATATATGCCTCTTCAATAAATCTAGCAAGTTTTGGAAAGTATTTAAACTGTCACAGCTGGTAATATCTCTTTAATAAATTTAGCGACTTTATATCATATCCCATAGTAGCAGCTATACATACATCTTTAATAAATCTAACGAGTTTTAGAAATTATGCTGACTGTCGCAGCTATATCTACCTTTTGATGTTCTTTACATTGATGGGGAAAATCTAGGGAGTAAAAAAATTTTTTTTTGTACTAAAAACCTCTGTCAAGTTTAGGCTAGGTCAGATGCAAAATTTCAGTCCAAGGGTAGTTTAGATGGAACTATTCAGCCCTAGGTATACATAGATGCAAAATTTCAGTTCCGGGTTAGATTATATGTAGATAATTTCAACTCTACTTCAGATTAATGTAGAATTTCAGCCCTAGGTATCTTTAGAAGAAAAAATTCAGTCCAAGGTTGAGTGAAATGTTTAATTTCAGCCCTCAGTCAGGTTAGATGTAAAATTCCAGTTCCAGGTCAGGTTAGAAATAAAATTTGAGCTGCCAGCCACGTTAGATGCAAAATTTCAGTAGTACGCCAGTTTAAATGTAAATTTGAGCAAAAGTTAGGTTGGGTTAAATATAAAATATTAGTTCTAGCTAAACCTAGGGGAATAGTTTCAGTCTTTGGTTAGGTTAGTGGGAAAATTTTTATCCCTAGGTTAGGTTAGACTTAAATTCAGATAAAATTCTTAATTTTGTGCTCCTTTAATATAACTCATTCATTTAAAATTGGGGCCAGGCCTTTGAGTACTCAGCAATTATGGGATGAGAAAAGCGGGTGCTTTAAAAACTACGCTTGAAACCTTTTTTTTTGGGGACGTGGATGGCCTAGTGGTTAGAGCATCCGGTTATTGTTAACACTGCGACGCGGTGTCCAATGTTTGAATCCCGCTGATGGAGAGTAAAATCTCCTGTGACTTATTCATTTAAAATACTCAAACGAACATGAGGCTTGTAATGTTTTACTGGGAGTTGATAGAACAATTTTATCGTTCTATAAGTTTTCATTCTTTGTTTTGCTTTTGAGCAACTTTGATTTAAGTCTAAGTTTCTATCTCAGACTGCTGGGAATGTTTTCAGAGTATCCATCCCTCTCTAATGAAATTCTGTCAAATATAATTTATTAGAAATTTAATAATTAACATTTCTTGGTCTTCTATTAATTCCAATTAGTATCTCTTTTTACAATTGAAGTAAATGAATACAAGGTAACGTTCTGAGAAACTCATTATCAACGTATTCTTGTGTACTGTGCTCATTTGCTTTATTACTTTCTGACAATGTAATAAAACCAGTATTTTGCCATTTGCTTCCACATAAAAGTTTTACAATATAACTATTTGTAAATAAATCTTTTTTATATGGTTTAGGCCTCACAATTAACTTTTGTAAGCTATTATAGGTATGAAATAAAACAATATATCCATAAATATAAGATGAAAATCAAAGAGGTAATATAAAAAGGCATTCAAGTGCACAATATAAGAAATATTGATTCTGTTTACGACCCAATTTAAAGAAAAGGGTTCATAGAAGTAAACATATAAACCTTCTAGCTGAAACATATAATGCAGCCCCAGGACCCGGGACAAGTAAAGAGGACAGGAAATTGCAATACTAACAATGAAAATAAAATAAAATAAATAAATACACGCATAATAAAAAAGATAAGTCTAGTGGATCTAAATCAGAATTTTTCATATATATATATATATATATATATATATATATATATATATATATATATATATATATATATATATATATATATAAATATATATATATATATATATATATATATATATATATATATATATATATATATATATATATATATATATATATATATATATATATATATATATATATTGTATCATATGACCTAACCAAACTTCAAGAAAGTTGACGGATATACGCATATTTTTCAATTGATCAATTTATTTTAGTAATTAGTTGTCGCTTGTGAATTGATGTGAATGAGATTTATGTCACTTATTGAAATCCTGTTGAAATTTCCTTTTTTTTTATCCCATTTTCGAAAAAAAATCATTATTTGTTAGGTAAGAAAAGAAATATATACTTCGATATTAATACATGCTCAGGCTGTAAAATAGTTACTTAGAAAAATTAAACTGCAGCATTGCCTCGAATTTTGCTTTTACGGAAAGCAAGCGCCTTAGGAGGCTAAGGTCTCCAGATGGAACAACTGAAGAGGCAGAAGTGATTTCTCCTGAGGATCAGTTCAGAAGAACAGTTTTTTACCCACTTATTGACTCTGTCATATCAAATTTTAGTAAGCAGTTATGAAGCTGCAGAGAGTTTTTACGGAAAGCAAGCGCCTTAGAGGGCTAAAGGTTTCCAGATGGAACAACTGAAGAGGTAGAAGTGATTTCTCCTGAGGATCAGTTTAGAAGAACAGTTTTTTACTCACTTATGGACTCTGTCATATCAAATTTTAGTAAGCAGTTATGAAGCTGCA
This sequence comes from Trachelipus rathkii, assembly GCA_015478945.1. NCBI lineage: Eukaryota > Metazoa > Arthropoda > Malacostraca > Isopoda > Trachelipodidae > Trachelipus > Trachelipus rathkii. Next base: position 3,690 of record JABUQX010077577.1, on the reverse strand, counting down.
GAGAGTTTAAATGAATTGTTTGGAGTGAAATGGAAGTACACGAGTTTGGAGGAAGAAAATCTACAGAGCAGTACACAGAAGCGGGCTGAAAAAAAATAAGACTGATATTTCCGACGAAATTAAGGAAGAGTTGCTTCATCCAAAGTCAATTCAAACTGGCAATCTTGAAAATTCATCACTTAGTCCACTGCAACTACTGATGCACTATTCCCTAACCTGCTTATAGTGCTCAGAATATTCTGCACAATAACTGTTACTGTTGAGCAAGCAGAAAGTTCATTCAGTACTCTAACTAGGATCAAAAATATGCTACGAACCACAATCTGTCGTGATAGACTGACCAGCCTTACCAATTTGGCTGTTGAAGCACAGATGGCAAAAACCATTGATTTTTCTGGTGTCATTGAACTCTTTGCCAGTCGCAGAGCACACAAGGCACCACTTAAATAATTATATATATATATATATATATATATATATATATATATATATATATATATATATATATATATATATATATATATATATATATATATATATATATATATATATATATATATATATATAAATAACAATAATAATATATATATGATGGGAGGTGCCAGGTAACAGAACTGCCCCAGGGCCCGTGGCTGGCTCTCGGCGGCTCTGTGTGCAATTAATAAACTTTTAATGCAGATGTTTATTATTTCTTACAAATCGTAAAACTTATAAAAATAGTTGAAAAAAACGTTGAAAATTTATCATTATTGAAAGGCGAATTTTAGGCAAACTTTTGTGCTTATAAAAAAGTGGGAGAATTTTTTTTTTTTTTTTTTTTTTTTTTTTTTTTTTTTTTTTTTTTTTTTTTTTTTTTGTAAAATCTCTCAAAACCATTTTTGGATGAAAAACGCTATTGAGTGGGAAAAATTCAATTATTTGCTTTTAAATTTATATTTTCTTTTAGTTAAACAATTGCGCTAAAAAAAAAAAAAAATTTTCATATTAATTACACCTCATCAAGTCTATAGCAGGATACGTAATAACATTAATATTTTCAATCATTATTATTATTATTATTATTATTATTATTATTATTATTATTATTATTATTATTATTATTATTATTATTATTATTATTATTATTATTATTATTACCTAGCATTTCAAATTATACATTTCGCCATCTTTAATGGAAATAAAATATTTTA
>JABUQX010077576.1:10000-22500 GCA_015478945.1 Trachelipus rathkii | reverse complement strand
CCACTACAAACAACTTGCGGTGTTCCACAAGGATCTATTCTTGGCCCATTATTATTTACATTGTATACCAATGATGTATTTAATTCACACGAATCTTTCATGGTCTCATTTGCTGATGATATTTCAATATTAATAAAGGATAAAAATCCGGCTACACTATCACTAAAAGCAGCAGACGTCTTAAATAAGATCACAACATGGATAGATTCTAATAAACTTTCACTAAACTTGCAAAAAACGTCATACATCATAATAAGCAACAAAACTATAGCTGATAATTTCAACATAAAAATTAAAGGAGTTGACTTGAAAAGAGTCACAAATGCTAAAATACTTGGGGTAACGTTAGATGAAAAAATGACATTCAAAGAACATATCAACCAGCTAGTGAGTAAACTAGCGAAATATATGTATATACTAGTCAAATTGAAAAAATTCATTCCTTTATATATATTGAAGAAGATATACTATGCACATATACACCCACATCTATTATATTGTCTTCCAGTCTATGGCATAGCTAGCAAATCAGCTATTAATTCGGTTATTTTGATGCAAAAACGCTTCATCCGACTGTTAAGCCCAACTAAAAACTTCTATGAGCATACAGCACCTTTATTTAAAAAACTTAAAATGTTACAATTTGAAGACCTATTGAAGTTATCTCTATTAAAGGAACAGCACAAGATACTACAAAATAAGGCATGTAACTTCCTAATATCTAACTTTCATAATAACCAAATTCAAAGAGATATAAATCTAAGAAATAGTGCTCACGTAAATCCTCCTTTCTATAGGTTAGAAAAAGCTAGACAAGCAGTTAGCTATAAATGTGCTAAAGTCTATAACGATTTACCTCGAGAATTAAAAAATGAAAATTCTCTTATATCATTTACAAGTAAACTCAAAAAAAGCTATATAAATAAGTACTAATACTATTACTATATTGCCATTTACAAGTAAACTCAAAACAGCTGCATAAATAAGTACTAATAATATTACTATTTTATTATTATTATTATTATTATTATTTTATTATTATTATTAATATTATTATTTTATTATTAATTATTATTATTATTATTATATTTATTATTATTATATTATTATTTATTATTATTTATTATTATTATTATTATTTATTATTATTATTATTATTATTATTATTATTATTATTAATTTATTTTTATTATTTTATTTATTTTATTATTATTATTATTATTATTATTATTATTATTCATTATTATTACTCTTATTATTATTATATATTATTATTATTATATTATATTATTATTTATTGTTATTGTTATTATTATTATTATTATATTATTATTATTATTATTATTATTTTATTATTATTAATTATCTTATTATTTTTATTTATGTATTATTATTATTATATTATTATTATTTTTATTATTATTAATTATTATTATTATTATTATTATTATTATTATTTCATTATTTATTATTTTTATTATATTATTTTTATTATTTAATATTTTTCTTGTTGTAATTGTTATCATTATAATTTATTATTATTATTAATATTCTTATTGTTATTATTTTATTCTGAATGGACTCATAAAAGATATGTCGGCTTCTCAAATACTTGTTCATGTTATTATTATCATTTGGATTATTTTTTATTCACATTATTATTTATTATTTATTATTGGTATTTATTATTATTTATATTAATTATTATTATTATTTATTAATTATTATTATATTATTTATTATAATTATTATTATTATTATTTTTATTATTATTAATATTATTATTATTATTATTATTATTATTATTATTATTATTAATTATTTTATTATTATTATTAATTATTCATTATTATTATTATTATTGATTATTATATTATTATTTATTTATTGTTATTATTATTATTAGTGGCTTCTTAATTATTATATTTAATTATTTTTATTATTATATTATTATATTTTATTATTTTATTATTATATTATTATTATTATTATTAATTATTATTATTATATTATTATTATTATTATATTAATTATTATATTATTATTATTGTTATTATTATTATATTTTATTTATTTTATATTATTATTATTATTCATTATTATTATTATTGTTGTATTTAGTATTGTTAAATATTACTATTTTATCTGTTTTTATTAATAATCTATTACTGCTATTATCAATCTTATTGTTATTGCTGTTCTTTATTATTATTATTATTATTATTATTATTTTTTTTTTTTTTTTTTTTATTATTATTATTATTATTATTATTATTATTATATTATTATTTATTATTATTTTATTTTTATTATTATTATTATTATTATTATTATTATTATTAATTATTATTATTATTAATTATTTATTATTAGTTAGTTATAATTATCGGTTTCCAAAATAATTGTTGTTAATAATAATTATTAAATTTAAAATTTCATTAATTATATTGTTAATTATTCACATTACTCTCGGCCACTCCTACTACTGCTATCATTATTATTAATTTTATTGTTATTATTATTATTTATTATTATTATTATTATTTATTATTATTATTATTATTATTATCATTTTTATACTTATTGTTATTAATTATATTTCGGGTCTCAAAGGACACGACACTGTGTTGCAATTAGTAGACCCCTTTCAGATACTAGGGAAATTATTTTGTTATTATAATTAATTGCTATAATGTAGTTGTAAAATATTGTACTATGTAAGCAATGTAAATTTTCTTATCTGATTCAAGTAATGTACATGATTCACGTAATTTGCATGATTCATCTAATTCACATGATTATTATTATTATTATTATTATTTTTTGTCATTATATTATTAAAATATTTTTATTTATTATTTATTATTATTATTATGATTATTATTATTCTTATTATTATTAATTATTATTATTATTATTATTATTATTATTATTATATTATTATTATTATTATTATTATTATTATTATTATTATTATTATTATTATTATTATTATTATTACATCTTGAACTTGAAAAATACATCTGTGAAGTACGGGCAAGGTTATATTTTAGTAGAATCGAAAAAGCTAAACCACAGCACTGAGGTAAACCTCAAAAATACATTTTAAGGAACACTGTCGTCTGCAAAACTATATGTATTATTCAACTTATTATTTTTCATTATTATTATTATTGATTATTATTATATATTTTATTATTATTATTATTATTTATATTGATTATTATTGATTATTATTATTATTATTATTATTATTATATATTATTATTACTATTATTATTATTATTATTAATTATTCATTATTATTATTATTATATTATTATTATTATTAATTTATTATTATTATTATTTATTTATTATTATTATTATCTATTTGTTATTATTATTTATTATTATTATTATTATTATATTATTATTATGTATTATTATTATTATTATTATTATTATTATTATTATTATATAATTATTATTATTATCGTATTATTATTATTTTATTATTATTATTTATTTATTATTATTATTATTATTATTATTATTATATTATTATTATTATTATTATTATTATTATTATTATTATTATTATTTATTATTATTATTATTATTATTATTATTATTTATTATATTAATTATTATTATTATTTATTAATTTGATAAATATTCTAATTTATTTCATTTGTCATCATATATATTATGATATTAGTAATATAATTATTCATTTTAATAATGTATTAGTTATTATGCAGTACTATTATTATTTATACTTAATTATTATATACTATAGATTATTATTATTATATATTATATGATTATTATTTATTATTATTTATTATATATTATTATTATTATTATTATTATTGTTATTATTATTATTATTTTATTATTATTATTATTATTTATTATTCATTATTATTATTATTACTATTTATTATTATTATTATTTTTATTATTATTATTACTATTAATTATTATTATTATTATTATTATTATATTATATTATTATTATATTATTTATCTTATTATTATTATTATTATTACTGTTATTTTCATGAAAATGGGTGTACAAACAGTACGTAAAGCTGTAAACTTATAGCTATTTCATTGACTGTGATATAGTCACTAGGTATTATTCACGTTATTATAATTACTAATATTTTATTGTACATTTATTTAATACAATTATTGTTACTATTAGAAAGGAAGAGGCATCTGCGTAGTTGATCCTCAAAATGTATATGTATAAATGTATTGTATTCGGGGCTCAAAGGGCACAACACTGTGTTGCAATCAGTAGCCCCATTTCAGATAGAAGTGAAATTGAATCCAAATTTACATGATTTATTGCCATTTTGTAAATGTAATAATATCTATTATATTTGTATCTCTGTTATTAAAGGATTAAAAATTGTAACAACTATTCTGAATAAAATTTTTTGATTTTGATTTTGAAAAAATACTTTCATATGTGATAAAACATAGTATTCATGGGGAAATATAGTTAGTTAACACCATAATATATATATATATAATATAATATATATATATATATATATATATATATTATATATAATATATATATATATATATATATATATATATATTATATATGGATGAAATTAAATGGATCTCACATTACAAATTGTACATAAACATTATGTCCCAGGTGGGTTTGAACACTTACCCTTGAGATAAGAAATTACGAGTCTTGCCTCCTGGCAGATTATATGCGGTGGAGTCTTCCGGCGGACAACCGATGGAGGAATATCATCAATCCTTGGTAGATTTCCTTTTAGCCTATCGTGGCTGGGAGGTAAAACTCTTGGTTTTAACACATTTGAAACAAATTAAAAATGCTGTCTGGGATATATATATATATATATATTATATATATATATATTATATATTAATTATATTATAATATATATATTATATATATATATATATATATGTATATGTGTGTGGTGTTTTGAGAAGTTAAGGGATTTTAATAATTTAAAAAAGATAATTATATGTTTTCAGTTCCAACTAACTCATTTTAGGAGTACCTTATTCGAAATTCAAGATTTCTTTTGCCGTCATGCTTCAGAAATATCATTAAAGTTGTTAGATTTTAGAGCCTTAGACAACAATTATTGGTATGTGTCACACTCTTTTCACCTCTATTACCATAAGTAAATACAAGTCAATGACCGATATGCTTACCGAATTTCCTTAACTTTGACGTATTTTAGAGATTTATGTATCGAATTATGGGCTAACAGCATTCTTGGAAACGATTTTAAAGTTAGAATAGCAAAAAATCTGAATTTTTAGATAGGCTGATCAGGAGCTGAAGTGGGTTCAGGAGTCAAACTTTGAAATAAACAAATAATAAGCCAAGATAGGCGTCATTATATGTTTTTCAATTATGTAAAACATGAATATCATAGTTTCAGAACTTAGAAAGGTATCCGAGAGACCCACATGTTGTGGCTTGAAAGGGGTAAATACGAAAAAAGACGAAATTAATTACAGAGGACTTAGCTGATGTTGGAATAGGAGTCAGTTCGACTTATGCAAGGAGTTGGAGGAATGATGAAGGGGGATACGCGACTGAGTTTAAATCAAAGCTTGCTTTAGACTTGTTTAATGCTTGTTATATCAAACCTTGCATAAGGACACATGCAGAGATCGTTCGTATACTTAGAGTTTTACATTTTATTTTATGCTGATACATTTTATTTTTCAAAAAACATTTTGTTTCTCTGAAAAAGTTGTTAAATTTTTTAATAAAAACATGTTTGTATTGTCCCTAAAGCAGTTAAACAATCACGCTAGCACGCCCCCTGAGGTCCCAAACCCCTCCTCTCTCCATGCCGTGCTTTACTGTTTCAAGTCCTATCTGAACACGCATTTTTATGAAAATAAATTGGAATCAAAGTTGTGCTGTGCGGAGATAAAAGTAAAATTTGCTGTCGATTTGAATAATTTATGTAACATCAAACATTATGCAAGAAAGGATTAGAGTTTGAATACTCCATGACCTCACTCGTATAACAGTTATAGCTTTGGTAGCATTAGTAGTAATGGTAGCAGTAGTAGTAGTAGTAGTAGTAGTAGTAGTAGTAGTAGTAGTAGTAGTAGTAGTAGTAGTAGCTCCTAAGATATCGACCCCGTGGTGCAACTACAACACGTAACTTCATCTGCGACGAACTTATGTCAACACATATAAATATAGCAAGTTATCCTTACATATATATATACATATATATATATATATTGAAAGGGTTAAATCCCTTCCTATATATAATATAATATATATATATATATATATATATATATATATATATATATATATATAATATATATATGCTATATAAATATATATATATATGTATATATATATGTATATATATATGTATATATATATATGTATATATATATGTATATATATATATATATATATATATATATATATATATATATATATATATATGTATATATATATATATATATATATATACTATTTATATATATATATATATAAATATATATATATATATATATATATATATATATATATATATATATATATATATATATATATATATATATATATATATATATATATATATATATATATAAAAGGGTTATAATCCCCTATTTGTGCGTAGCTGTAAAAACTCAAGGACATGAGGGTGACAAGTTTGAAGAGAACACATCTCTAGCTTGTGCAAGTACAGGTAAGTAAACAGAGGAGGAGCCTAAATAGAGAATGAACTACTTTAGGGGGTCCCAGCCCCAAAATTTTGGAGTTATACACTCAAAATTCGGACAAAAAATACATGATAATGGAATGAAATGTAGATCAAATAAAACTTTTTTAAAAAACAATATATATTTATATATATATATATATATATATATATATATATATGAGTGTGTGTGTGTGTGTGTGTTGTGTGTGTGTGTGTGTGTGTGTGTGTGTGTGTGTGTGTGTGTGTATGTGGGTGTGATGTGTGTGTGTGTGTGGTTTCCTCTCTCCTCTCCTCCTCTCTTTCTTTCTTTATGTGTGGATAGGGTTCGAACTCAAATTGTTATCAGGCGATAACAGAAATATTACTTATTTTTACATTTATATTTAAATACCTTTATGGTGTATTGGTTAGAGCACTGAATTGAGTTTTAAGAGAACAATGGTTCAAATCCATGACCTGCAATTAGGGTTTTTACATATTTAAAATAAATACCTTAAATAGGCTGAGAAGTGCGATGTCACATGTTTATAATTTCAAGATGGTGGTTACGTAGAATATGTGAATGGGTTAGAAGATTCGAAGCGCGGCTGGTAGCCTTCCTAGGGTTGAAGACGCTATTCCATCATTGATGTGTATTATATATATATATATATATATATATATATATATATATATATATATATATATATATATATATATATATAAAGTTCTTTTATGATTTATAACTAATGAACACCCTAGAGTAGACCGCATATATGTCAAGAGTCGGGGTCTCTAGAGAAGTGATGGAACAGTTTGACCGCTATTACCTTTTTCGATAGGAAGAACTAGAGGTATCGGTCTGAAACTTTTAATATAATCTATTGTTGTATTAGGCTCGAAACAGGCGAAATTTCAAGTCTATAGGATGTATAACGGGGGTAGTTTTCTCTTAAGGGGCATCCGCTACGAACTTGTTGAGGGTTCCGTGCGAGTGAAGATTAGGCTTAAGGGCAAGATCAACCACCTGAGGGAGAGACAGACCGATGGTCTGTCTGTCAGACAGACAGACCGAAGGTCTGTGTCTGTCTGTATTATTATTATTATTATTATTATTATTATTATTATTATTATTATTATTATTATTATTATTATTATTATTATTATTATTATTATTATTATTATTATTATTTTTTTTTTATTATTATTATTATTATTATTATTATTATTATTATTATTACTCGAAGAAGTGATCCCGAAGGGATCACTTCTGAGTTGTTTTTTAAACCCTTTCAGCGTCTCCTTCAGAATTGGTTCAATCTCCGCACCGGTTCCGGTTCCGCACGCACCGCACCGCACCGCACCGTTTCGCACCACGCCCTGGCTAGAGTTTGAGACATGGTATCTCTATCAAACTTGGTCCCCCGTTTATAGATAACGTAAGTTTACTGTTAACGAGGTTACATGACCATGCATCCCCATGGGGGGATGCTGGCCCCTCAAACATTAAATATTGACCTAGAAAGCTGAAACTCAGTATACAATCTTCATATAAAGTATCTTCATTGTAGATGGGGTTACATAACCGTACACACCCCATGGGGGGATACTAGGAAATTGACATAGAACGATGAAGTATATACCCTTCATATAAGGTACTCACATCATATATGGGTTAAATAGTCGTACACACCTCAAAGGGGGGTCTCCGGCCCCCCCAAACTTGAAATATTGACATAGAACGACGAAACTTGGTATACATCTTTCTTATGATGTATCCTCGATACAGAAAAGAAAAAAAATAAAAATAAAAATAATAATTAAAGAAAAAATTAAAAAAAATTTTAAAAAAATATAAAAAAAAAATAATTTTTTTTAAAAATTTAAATTTTTTTTTTAAAATAAAAAAAAAAAAAAAAAAAAAATTAATTTTTTTTTTAAAATTTAAAAAAAACATTTTTTATTCTTTTTAAGTTTATAACTTAAAAATTATTACGTTTTTTATATAAATCAAACAGCCTCCAGAGCGTCCAGAGCCTCCAGAGCCTCCTGAGCCTCCAGAGCCTCCAGAGCCTCCAGAGCCTCCAGAACCTCCAGAGCTTAATGTTTCGAAAACGAACGAAACAAGAATGATAGGTATTGCGTAATGTTTCGAAAAGTGGAAGGAGTTTGAACAATTTCTCGACTTGTATCTGATAACTCTAGTGAAACAGGAACCACATCAGCTTTGTACCTGTTCGTTCTGTATGCATAGTTAGTTACTTTACTGTTGTTAAGTGTGAAAATTGTTATTGTTAGCAGTTTATTCGATCGTACGGTATGTTAGGTTTTGTCATTGTGCTTTATATTCTTAGTTCAGGATATGATATATTAGCTTTATTGATGTGAAAACTTTGTTACGTCAGCATATATTCGTTGGCCAGCATGATGATTAGGATAAGTTTTGGTAACTTATTGTTAAATGTTACTATATTAATGAAAAAAATAACAGTGCTATGTTAGAGATATGTTTGAAAAAAATGTGTGAATAGGATACGTTCTGTATGCAATTTAGTTACTTTACTATTGTTAAGTATGAAACTTTGTTTATGTTAACTGTTTATTCGTGTTTAAGATGTGTTAGGTTTGTGAGGGTACATTATATTCTTAGTTCAGGTTATATGTTAGCTTTATTGATGTGAAAACTTTGTTACGTTAGCATATATTGGTTGGTTAGTGTGATAATTAGGGTTGGTTATGATAAATTTTTGTTAAATGTTAATATGTTAATGTAAAATATCAGTGATATTTTAGAGATATGTTTAAAAAAAAGTGTGAATAGAGTACGGTCTGTATGCAACGTCTGTTACTTTCCTGTTGTTAAGTATAGTACTTTGTTAATGTTGACTGTTTATTCGTGTTTGAGGTATGTTAGGTTTGATGTTATACATTATATTCTTACATCAGGTTATGTTCTGTTAGCTTTATTGATGTGAAAACTTTGTTATGTCAACATATATTCGAGGGTTAGTACAAAAAGAACATATTTCTATGCTATGTTTATCCAAAATGATACTCGAAATATGACTTGAATTAATAGATCAATAAATCAATACCACAATAGATCAGGGTTGGGAAGGGGAAGGAGAGGGATGGGAAGCTTGATTTACTGATTCGATGATTTACTGCTTTATTGTATGTAAAAATGTAAATTTTTTACGTTATAAACATAAAAAAGAATACTTTTAGTAAAAACAAAAAGTTTTAAAGAAATAAAATTAAAATTAAATGTTTTTTTAAAAAACAAAAAGTTTTAAAGAAATAAAATTAAAATAAATGAAAGTTTTTTAAAAACAAAAAGTTTTAAAGAAATGAAATTAAAAATAAATAAAAGTTTTTTAAAAACAAAAGTTTTAAAGAAATGAAATTAAAAAAATAAATAAACAAACATAGCGCGTTACTGAATTGTTAAATGAATATTTACCGCATCAGCTTCGTACCTGGTCGTTCTGTATGCTTTGTTAGTTACTCTACTGTGGTTAAGTATGGAACTTTGTTATTGTTAGCAGTTTATTCGAACATAAGGTATGTTAGGTTTGTCATTGTACATTATATTCGTAGTTCGGTTAATGCAATGTTTGCTTTATTGATGTGAAAACTTTGTTACGTTAGCATATATTCATTGATCAGTATGACAATTAGACAAGGTTAGGATAAAATTTTGTTAAATATTACTATGTTAATGTAAAAATATTCATGATATGTTAGGAAAAGTGTAAGTAGGTTACATTCTGCGCTCAATGTTGGTTACTTTACTGTTGTTACGTGTGAAACTTTGTTAACGCTAACAGTTTATTCATGTTTAAGGTGTGTTAGGTTTGTTGTTGTGGATTATATTCTTAGTTCAGATGATGCTATGTAAGCTCTATTAATGTGAAAACTTTGTTACGTTAGCCAATATTCGTTGATCAGTATGATAACAGTGGTCAACAAATTTAGGGAAATTTTTCGTAACTGAAATAAAATTAGGTGAAACTATACATATTTTTCATGCAGATTTCGAAAAGGATTTTAGAATTCTTATATCACGTATAGTTTTTGAGTTACAAGCTACCAAAGTTAAGATATAATACCTCCAAATATGCGTATGTTGTAACAAAGATATATTATTGTTATTAAACTTGACTATAAAATTAATTAATTTTATAGTCAAATTTACAGACTTATGATGTCACGAGTAATAAAACATGTATGTATAATGTATTACCACATAAAAATGATATATATTTACCTTAATTTTCCTGAATTTGTGCCCCGTTGAACTTTCGATAACTAATTTTTCTTTTATGTTCTGAAGTGTCTTCTCTTTTCAGAAACCAGCAGTAATCACTCATCATTGCTTCATCCCATCTGCCCTGATAACGTTTCTCCATTTGCTGTATATCTTGGTGGAATCTTTAACCTTGTTCATATTTGGTGGAAAGAATGTCAGATGAGAATGTAAAAAATGTATTTTTAGTGACATTCTGCAGCCCAATTTTTTGTAATTAACTAGCAACCTCTCTACTATACGATCGCTATTTTCAACTCGTTTGTTTCCAAGGAAACCTGTAATAACGTCTTTGAAGGAATTCCATGCCGATAGTTTATCATGGTTTAATTTCTTGTCAAAAGCGGGGTCACGTTTTAGTTGTCAAATCTGCGGTCCGACGAAAACGCCCTCTTTCAATTTAGCGTTACTTAAGCCACAAAAAACGTCACATAAATATTTAAATCCATCTCCTTCCTTATCCATGGCCTTCACAAAATTCTTATCAATCCAAGTTTAATATGTAATGGTGGTAAAATAACTCTCATAGGATCTACAAGGGGCTTATACTTAACATTCTCTTTGCCCGGGGTAAATGTGTTTTTCGTACTTAATGTTGCTTAGTATCCCGGCTGTCCCATAAACACAAAAAACAACAGTGCTTGGTGAATCCTCCCTGTAGACCAAAAAGGAGTCCAACAACTTTCAGATCACAACAGATAAGCCATGTGTGGTCATAATATTAAATAGCCTTCAATATTTCGAACATACTTTCATAAGTTTCCTTCATTACAACAGCATGCGCAACCGGAATTGAGGGAAACTTGTTTGAGTTATGCAATAAGACAGCTTTTAGACTAGTTTTTGAAGCGTCTATGAATGGCACCATTCACATCCTAAATACGGAATGATACCAAGTTCACGTAGTCCATTAACATCGGAACATGAACATATTAAGTTACTCTTTGTAAAATATTTCTCTAAATTCCTGCTTCTATTTCTATATATACTAATATTAACATTTTGATCTAACAAATTCCACTCCTGCAGGCGTGAACCTAAGATTTCAGCTTGCTGTTTTGACAAATACAGGTCTCGTCCTAAATCATTTAGTTCCAGTTGCGTAATCATGTGTGGTGTTGCATTTGATTCGTCTGGTATATATGGCATATTTGCAGCACCCGATGCTCCAGCATTAGAGTCAAATAAATCTTCATCTGAGTCAGGAACCTCTTTCCAAGAAGTTGGTGCTATAGGAATCGGTAGGTTCTCCTCATTATGGGGACTGGTCTCCTGGCTGAGTTAGTTGTCGGATAGGCAATGTTTGCTTTAGTTTTTGATTGAATTGAAGCCACATACATTTGTTAAGCAAAAGTAGCAATCCTGTATATGATTCCTTTGCTCCATCCAATACATCGGCACTCCAAAGGGCAAATGCGCTTTTTCACCTTTTAACCACTGGGTTAATTTAACATAACATCTAATGCATGTTATGTGTG
>JABUQX010077576.1:2500-5000 GCA_015478945.1 Trachelipus rathkii | reverse complement strand
CCTCACCTCTATCAACCTAAAATTCTCTGGAGGAATCACAATGTTATTGCCATTGTCCAATCAAGTATCTTCGCGTTCTTCAACCTTTTCTACCTTCCTTCGCCAGTACCCTTGTGGTGCATTAATTTTGACAGTAGTGTATATATATTTATATATATATATATATATATATATATATATATATATATATATATATATATATATATATATATATATATATATATATATATATATATATATATATATATATATATATATATATATATATATATATATATATATATATATATATATATTAATATATATATATATATATATATATATATATATTATATATATATATATATATATATATATATACATATATATATATATATATAATATATATATATATATATATATATATATACTTTATATATATATATATATATATATATATATATATATATTTATATATATATATATACATATATATATATACTATATACCTATATATATATATATATATATATATATATATATATATATATATATATATATATATATATATATATAAGGCTGCTAAAAGAGAGATCCCTTTGTTTAAGGAAAAACATTTCCTTAACTTACGCTCTTGTATTGTGAGAGGCGACTAAGAGATAATTTGGTGTGTGGGGGATAATGCTAAGGCTTTTGAGATAATGTTTTTAATAACGCCAACAGCTATTCAGAGTTTAGGAATATTAGGATAGGTACGATAAGTTAGGCCGTTAAGTTATTCTAAGTAAGATTGTTAGGAAAAGTTTTTTTAAATTTTGTTAGCTAAGAGTTGGTATGTTCTGATAGCTTACCATATATAGTAACTTTATGTTAGCAGTTGTCAATATTTATCATGATTAATGTGTGATAGACATTAAGCTAGGTTAAATTATGTTAGGTGTAGATGCAATAGGTTTGACAATGTTAGGTAAAGGTATCACTGTTCATGAAAGAAATTTTATAGTAGTACGTATAGTATATGCGAAACCCTATTCAAGAACTGAAAGCATGTTTCGTAGAAAATAGTCGAGTATGTGTTGGTTTATTTAAACTGCTTTATTCTTTTAGGGTCAATAAATTAGGGAATTCCAACAAAATAAATAATAAAAGGAATGAAAATTAAAATAAAGACGATAAATTAAATAAAAATATATTATTAGAAAAAAAACAAGAGATTTATGTATTTTTAATGGTAAAAGTTTATTAATAAATGGTTATGTATGAAGTAGTTTTGTAATAAACATTAAAATTAAAAAAATAATATCCTCGTAAAAAGAACTTACTTTTTGTGTTCAACATAATATATAATTTCATTTTGTTGCGTTTAATTATGTAACACAAAAGTAAATGTACATATAAGACTTTAATCAATTAATCAGGGAAGGAAGGTGGCGGACTTCTTTCTTGTTTTTCACATTACTGATTTAAGTATAATAAATTAAGATTATAAATATCAAATATTGGAGTCAAGGATCTTAATCACACGTTTTGAAGGAGAGAGAGAGAGAGAGAGAGAGAGAGAGAGAGAGAGAGAGAGAGAGAGAGAGAGAGAGAGAGAGAGAGAGAGAGAGAGAGAGAGAGAGTTGTTTGCTTTGCTGCTTTTCTGCTTTAAATTAATTAAATAATAAATATCTTGTTCAAAGGCTGTAATCACATGTTTTATAGAAAGGAGGTGATGGAGTGATTTATTGCTTCACTGCTTTAGGGTAAATAAATTAATATTTTTTTGCAATGTGGAAAAAAAGTTTCAAAAGAAAAACTTATTTTAACATTGCAAATAAAAAAAAAATTTAAATAATATGAATGAGATTGAGATTAAAAATAATGTGGGATACATAATTTATAAAATAATATATATATATATATATATATATATATATATATATATAGTATATAATAAAAAATATATATATATATATATATATATATATATATATATATATATATATATATATATATATATATATATATATATATATATATATATAGTAATAGGTTAAAAGAAAAGTAAAATAATAAAATAAATGTGAAATGGTTTGAGGTTGAAAAGAAAATGGGATGCATGTCTTATAAACTAATAGTTATTTCATCAAGAGAAGCGAAATTAAAATTATAAATGTCTTACCATAAAATGAAACAAAATATCAATATAAGAGTTGTAGCATTAAAGTTTTGCCATAGAAAGAAAATGGAATATAAAAAAATATAAAATAGAAATGTTACAGATTAAACAAAAATAAAGTAAAAACTGAAACGCTAAAGCTTAAAAGAAAATAAATATATAAATATTAGTGTGTAAAGAACGAGGTATATTGATAAATATCGTCACACATTTCCTTTATCAATTTTCTAAACTATCTTTGAATTGAACACCTTCAAACTACGTGTATCGGGGCATGTTAGCATTTAAGTTGGTTATGATTTTGGAATTTCATCAATTATATACATATATATATATATATATATATATATATATATATAT
>JABUQX010077575.1:15000-33348 GCA_015478945.1 Trachelipus rathkii | reverse complement strand
ATGTATAAAGACTTAGGAGCGGCCGCAGACTTATATCTGTGGTTCGTTTCTCCATTTATTAGCACAATCCAATAATAAGGTGCCGTGAGCGAATAGAGGTTCAATGATAAAGAGATCAGACCCGAACAGAGACAGAGGAAAAGCGAATGTCAGGAGAAATGGAACCGAAAAAATGGTGGGAGGTGAACGAAAGTCATTTGAGACATCCGCATATTTCCCAACTCAAAGTTACCACATATTCTCACAAAGATGTAATATTTATCCAACCAAGATACAAGAGCAAACTGCCAACGGATCACGACAGTGAACAACTCGAAATAATAAGAACACGTTGTTTGGCCAACATATAAAATTAATAATTGAGGCCTAATAACCCTATAATTTGAATAATGCGTAACCGGGGAGATATTCGGCCGATATGAAAACAGGACCACTAGAAAGAGCACGATTCCGATACCTCATCCCTTCGTTACAATAATTTTCATCATAATAGATCAAAAAAAATAATACACAAATCCAAGAAAACGACACTTTTGACAAGAATATAAATGTTAAAGCGATTTTCTGATCATCACAATTAAGAGGCTGAATGAAAGACACGCTTCGAGGCCGGGATATATCGATTAATAAGTGTACGAATGGTGAATGCTCAGAGAGATGTCGCTTTTCAATTCTAAATATAAGAAACAGGATCAACGAGCATACCATGTAACAATTGCTGATAAAGATGTATGGCCTGTGTGACAAAGGATACGCGAGAACTCCGGCAACGTTCTCTTCTTTTATGTACGTTAATTGAATCAGAAACCACGGTCGTCTTCGATCGTTGAGAATGGCGAAGAATAATTGAAGTGAGAATTTTCTCGGGTGGTTGATAAAATTAGTTAGCTCGCTAAACAGCTAGTAAATCGAAGAAAATAAGCAACAAATTTATTAACAAATAATATTAGAAAGAGATATGTCGCATAAGTTTCTTAAAGACTTATGGTTGACCTCGATCCAAGACTAGTCATAAGAGTGACGCGCATGTACCATAATAATATAATGGATTTTCAGTATCTACGCAGATTTCTAAAAGAGGTTCTTATTTAAAATACCTTCAGATGAATTTCGAATATCTAATTATCACGAAAATTGTTTAATCGATAAAGTTTGGAAGACCAATTTAGCTAATTTGCTATATTAATAAACACTCACTAGGTCTGAGGATACATATATGAGTAAATAGTTAACGTATATGCTAGTTTCTCATGTCCTGATAAGAAAGATAAATAATGATTATAAAAATGATCTCTGAAAAAGGATAATCAAATAAGTAATGTTTTGTATAGTGCTATTCAACTGAGGGAATGATATGTTAATTGTTATAGGTAACCTAATATATTAATCATGTGGTTTATGTTAACGAGGAAGGAAATGGATTTCGAGAAGATGCTCTAGCGAAAGGCTAATTTTTAAATATAAAGGTCACCCTAAAAAAAACAAATCTTTATATATGATTAATAGGCAATTGTGATGTTTACAGGATCTCGCTCGCGATAATACGATTTTCGAAAAATTTATGGGTAATGATTAATGTGTACAAAGATAAGATAAAAAAACTAGTATATATCGCATTTGAAACTATGTTAGCGATTAATAGCTAGAACAGGGAGAGTGAAATCGTTTGGGACGCCTCTAAAAACGCGTTTTGGAATAAGCTTTATTAATATATTTATTCTTCTCATACGAAATATTATGTCAATAAGTGATAATCCATATCATCCTCAAGAGAAGTGCTGAGGAGTTTTACGACATGCATGAGGTCCCAGATTTTCCGAGACACGATATATAGAATTACTTTAGATAAAACGATGGTGATAAAGGGTAGACGTAATTGAACTATCGTTTTATACTATACGTATACAAATATGGATATGTAGTTCTGGATAACCAACTAATTTGTACAAACTAATGTCTAATGCGACACTTCAAAACTTTGGGTATCACGGTTGTGTACCCCAACAATTTGATAAAGAAAAAGCAGCAGAACTGTCGGGTTATCGATATAGGTTCTTAGCATATTTTTTGTATATCAAGATAAGAGTTGTTATGCAACTAAAGAGGTCGGGAAAGTGTATAAACGTGGTACAACCACACAATTGATAAATGAAAGAAAACATGATTGGCTCACTGAGATTATTTTGGTGGTTCGAAGTGACCTGACTATCATGGTATGTTGCACCAACAAAGAAAAAATATTAACAGTTTACGATTCTAATTTAAAACCAGTTAAAAGTCCGCGCTGGAGGATGAAAATAGTTTTCATATCAAGCATTTTGGGATCTCAATTCTTAAAACACGCTCACTCAGAGAAAGAAATATTAACGCAGAAAAATCCGTCCTGTTAGATTAGGGAAAAATCAATCCATAGATACGTTTCCATCTCAAAAATCTCTAAAAGAGCAAAGTCGAATTTAGTTGATATGGTTAAATTCCAAGAACCCGATATCCCTAATAGCTAGTTTAGATTGTACACTCATAAGCGCGGATATGTTAGCGTAGGAACGCTTTCTCTAGAAATATGTTGCATCTGGAATAGCACTCAAATACATTTAAAAACAAAGTTTTACCCTAAAGGTAATGATACGTAGAATAGAGATATCCCACAGTTCTAAACATAGGAACATGAAATATTGTCTCTTCGATATACGATGTTTATATATTGATGAGAAATAAATATTCAGTTCTCATTGTTTTATATTAATGATTACCATTATAAAACTTGATATGATAAACGGTAAGGGTTCTATAAAAAAACCTACTAATAATAATAAGTGGAATTAAAAATTTTATGTTTAATAAATACTCAGTGAGTGACTAATATCGGTTTCTCCATCTAATAACTCTCAAATATTTCATGGTTGAGAAATTTAAAACTAGACAAACATAAGTTGTAAATATAGAATAAGCCTTAAGTTTAAAAAGACCCGAAAAGTACTAATTTGAGCGATTTAGCAGTATAACTTTATAAAAACATAATTAATAGATATAAAGAATTATAAATTAGAAGAAAAATTAAAAGATTATATTTTCGAACAAATCAGATGCTCGAAGTAAAAAAACGAGTTCTCTCGGACGATAATTACTCAGTTAGGGATATATATTACCTGTAGCTGGTATTGAATAAATTAATAAGTGGTAATATGCTCATTCAATGAATTAAAATTTTTCAAATACTAACTCGCGATCTGTACGCATTTGTCACAGTAGCGAATTACTTCATTCACCTTTCACTTATTACTTTTTACGGTCGTAATATATCACTTTTCTCTCAAAACAATAATTTTGATGAGTAAATCATTCATATAATATTTTCGGGCAATCCACCTCGGTGAATAGATTTCATATGGGAACTTATCTTATTTATTTATTTGCTATTATTTTTATTACTTCTCTACTATCACGATAGGAGGTATGAAATAGCGTATATTTATCAGGACTATACATATTTCATAATACTCACATATATATAAATTTAATGACGTAATTTCAATGAAATATTCACCGCGTAGTCTCTATATAAGTGTAGTCATAATCTAAAATTTGATTATTCCCATAATGATATTCTTCATAACAGTTGCAATTAGTAATATTAACAATTGAACTTCAGTTGGTTCTCATATACGTTTTATTTACTTCCGGGGTATCATTAACACATCTCGTTGATAATACGAAAAGATAATATACGGACTGTGAAACAAGGTGGATGTACTTTAACTATTTATAGCTGTGTGTTGGTTCATTTCTCGTTGATTTACACTCGGATACTAGAAGATTATGAAGAAAAAGCCATCGACTTCTTATAGGTTTCTGTTTGCTACTTTTGAACTTTCCTTGTCAAGACTTATAAAGAACAAGCAACTGGGTAGGTGTCTAGAAACTTTGAAGGAGCCTCAATAGTACTAAGCAGATCCATTAACAATTGTCTTGAATAATGGAGAAAAGAAAAACAAAAGAGGAAACTCGGAGTTGCAAGCTAGACAATCACTCTACATTCTCGAAAGAACACTATAAAATGTATATACTCGACAAAGTATTATAAAGTAACGCTGAAAGCATGAAATGCAGATATCCCATTTGTCCGACGGCCGAGGATTTGCTTTACTTTTTTATAGGTAATCAGGCTATTAAGAGGAATTGCAAATGTATCTAACATTTTCGCTTAACTGCCATGGTTGTTGTAGATGTTTCTCACGCTCTGCTTTACTTTTCTCTTTTAATTATTCCTCCGGAATATAAAGATAACCGTAAGTCACGAACAGAAGTCGGGTACGAACCTCAAAAACCTAGAATACTAGAGACGAACATGGTTCCAAATCTGAGTTGAAAGTTCAGAACTGCTTCCAAATAATTATTAGAAAAAATGGAGAAGACAAGATGAGATATTTAGAGAGAACATGATCTTAACACAAGCAGATTAGTAAAATATAAACCTTACTCCATATGATGACCGAAATCAAACTCTATATAGTAGAATAGTGAAAAAATGTAAATCTAATGACGTTTAAAATTTAAGAAAGATCTATAGTGGTGAAAAGCGGTCGCCTCAATATAGATATATAACCATTCGGAACGTTTATAGTGCGGTCAATATAGGCAACCAAAAGCCAAAATATATATGAAAAATACTCTAAAGTAAATATATATTAAAAAAAACCGCTTCAAAATATATATTCTTTTAGAAGAACAAGCAACAATGAAGTGAAAATGTCCTTACTTATTTACATGAGGACCTACTTCCGCGAAACATGTTAAACATAAAGTATTTCTCCATGATGCTGCTTAAGCACGTGGACCTCCCACCTTATCAAAAATATTGACATGCTGAGAGAAGCTTATAATCTTATCTTATATTATATATCAGGTATAATAAATATCAAAAAACTAAATTCACGATTAGTACAGACACCATTATTGTAGATATATATATATTAGCTTATAATTTTTAGTCCAAGGAAATTCGTATCATATATATAACCCTTAAAATTATTAAAAGTGATAAAGATTACTTAAAAAATTCTCATTTTCAGAGATTATTGAACAGAGATAGGTTAGATAATTTAATATCTTAAAATCAATTCACGTAAACGTACTTCTCAATCGTGTCAGATATACATTTTATTCCATTATACTCTGACTAGTTTTCTCGATATCTCGATCCTTCCCGATAAATTTATTTTTGTAGATATTCTTTGAGGAGACAGCGAAAAAACACTGCAAATTAGCCGTGAATTGTAGATGACACTAAAAGACATCATACTAGTAATAAATAGCATTGATCATTGCTATTGATTCAGGCAACGTGAATATGTAAAAAAAGCTGTGAGATACATAGGTTCCATATCTCAGTTTATTAAGCACTGATGTTAAAATGAGATGTCAATATCATGCGTTGATCTCTTCACAACAAACTAATAAAGTAATACAAAGAGACGACGAACTGGTGAGATTGATACTGCCGCTGCACTCGCCTCTCAATATATTTATTTAAGAGCTTAATACAAGATCTCTACTTTAAGACAGTTGTAATTGTGACCTTTCGCGTAATGTAGTTAGCACGGAACAAAGCAATGGGTAGTACAAGATGTGAACCTACACATGCTAAGGAACAAAGAGAGCAAAAAAAAATACATATTATAGAGTTGAACGTAAATTCGTTTGGAGATTGCTGAAAAATAAAGTTTACTATCACACAGAACCACCGGACAATCATTAACAAAATATAATACTTATCTCTGTGAAATAAAATAGGTGAAAACAGTAGCTCAACAGGTGAAAGATATTTCATCGCGCTTTTTTGGTTCATGCTATCTTCACAATTTTTATCCAATTGACTCAACAAATTAATATTAGTTCAGTATCGCATTTGTGGCTGCATAGGACACGCGTTATTTTCAAATAGCTATGAATATACCTGAATTTAATTATTAAAACAACCAGAGAATTGATTTTGACCATCGTGATAGGGATGTCGAGAATAACCACACCAGCGCGAGAAAAAATGTCGCAATCCGTCTGGATAACGCGCCGATCGTGTAGAAGATTACAACACAATCTTTTGGAAACTACCAACAATTATTTCTTTATGGATAGGAGAACTCTGATCCAAATTTGGAAAGAATAAAAATAAATTGTCTATGTGGAGAGGGCCTATAGCTTCGTAAAATCTCTATTTTCGCAAAATAGGTACATCAATGAAGAAAATTTCGGATCTAATTTCCGCGTATATTTACTTTGAGATAAATTCTGAATTACTATATTGTCGTTCAGTGTCGTCCTTATTTTATCGTATTGTATCTCCCTCCTATCCTACGTTTAGATTTTAATATTACAAAACTCAAACTAAAAATAATGATGAAAATTTTTTGTTCGAAAAAAAATAACCTCTCATCTGCACTCTTCATTAATAATAAAAGAGGCCAGGAATCAAAATTCAGTATGAATGTAACTTCATTTGATCCTTGAACTATCTAAATTTTTTGATGACATATTTTGAGAAGAACAAAGGACGCTGCGAAATTGTTCTTCAATTTTTTTCTGTACATTCACTTATATTGAAATTCCTTACAGTACTTGAATCAACTCAAGTTTCTTGCAATTTAGGTCTACCCGAAGAAGTTTGTTGACAGTTATAAACGAAAAGAAAGAAGAAAATTGTATATGAATATCTAAATTAGGAAATTATTAAAATCACAATATTTTTGTTATATTGCATGGTTTTTCAAAACATACAGGATGTGTGAGCGCTACCTAAGCACTACTGAATAATCTGAGTGTAGGTAATCAGGATATTCACAAGAATTCGAAAAATGTGGTTAAAAATATTTAGGATAATTTAAAACTATGTCAATATATTATATTAAGAAACATAATATTATGTTTATATTTGCAAAAGATTTTAGGTGTATTTTTAAAAGCAGACCTAAATCAAAGATAGTGCTCGGCTCGCTCTCTTGTGGTCGCAAATGGATTTTGTGTATGTTAAAAAGGGTCAATAAATAATTTCAACCTCTGTATTATCCACACTGAAAAAGGTCTTTATTTACGTGCAGAATGTTACCTCTCGGTTAAAGTATCTATCTAAAATTTTTTTATTACTCTTTTCATGTTTATTATTATTGTATAAAGAGTCCCAGTTTTTGAAGATTCTTATTTCGAACCTTTTTCATCGATTATTAAATTAGCGGCGCACCTATTTCCGCCGCAAAAGAACACTGGGCGAACGTTAACGCGGAATTATCAAACACGAACAGTGTGTGTAATCGTTGACTTAAAGACATAGTACCATTGTTGCAATTACAATAGACTAGAGAGTAGAACACGTTTTTCGCCAAAAAATCGATCGATATAATATTTAATTTTTGAAAAAATAGTATCTCGTTTAATAAATAGTTTTCAGACGATATTACGACACTCGAGGATCACTCTGCGAGATCAACAGATTAAAGAATCGTAAGCGTCGAGTCAGGCGAACCGACGAAACGTTTAGCACAGTGTCTAAATCTGTTAATTGATCGGAGCCACTAGTAAGAATT
This sequence comes from Trachelipus rathkii, assembly GCA_015478945.1. NCBI lineage: Eukaryota > Metazoa > Arthropoda > Malacostraca > Isopoda > Trachelipodidae > Trachelipus > Trachelipus rathkii. Next base: position 25,771 of record JABUQX010077575.1, on the reverse strand, counting down.
ATAAATTAAATAAGTCGGAATCTGTCTCGAGATATTCAGGATCTAAGTGCTCGTCGTAGTCAATACGAAAACCTAGTAGTTGATAAGCTTTCACAGTTCTAATTTAATTTGAATTTCGATAATATCAATCATCATAAATGATGTCTATACTCTATCGATGTAATTAGTAAATCTTCGTAAAGGCTCGTCGATTCAGCGAGATATCTCGAACGTTTCAGTCCTAATTTATTTTGATACGGAAATGTTATATGAATTTGTATAAGGTGTGACACTTTGTCACAAATATAAAAAAAATAGTACAAATGCTTAGGATTTAAGTAAAAATTATATGAATTATTTGCTAGTGAGTATAAACCAGTAATTACAGTTTGTTCATTGACTCTGAGTAAATTATCAAAAATCTAGATTGAAGCGTTTCTCATTTATACTAATTTAATTTTTGATCGAAATATCGGTCATTCACTAATATATATTGATCTTATCCTCACGATCGTTAAAGTAAACTCGTAGGCTCGTCTATTCGGAGAGATCTTCGGATCGGTTTCAGTTACCTAATATTATTTTAATCGGAAATGATATCATAATTTCGAAACTCGTAAATCTAATGAACCTTTGTGCACAATAAATAATTAAAAAAATGCTTATACTCGATCGACCTTTTATGCGTCATCATGTTATTACTGATTAACCTGATAAGACCACTCATAAGAGCCCCGTTCGAGTTTCATGGACGTTCGATTGAAGCGTGGTCTCAAGTTTGCCCTATTTTTGATAGAAATATCAGTCATTCACTAATAGTCTATCACTATTCGAATTAAGAAGCTCGTAAGAGATCGATCGATCTCGAGATCCTATCGGAAGACTGCCTGGCCTAGGAAAGCTCTGCTGACAGTTACACCGCAAATCCCCTTCAACTTGCCAAAAAATAATTAAAATGTCTGATCCGATACACCATATAGACACCGGTACTTCGATATATAGGGTTAAACCGAATTAAGAATACATCATGGCCCTCGAGGTACAGCACTGAAGTATCAGATGAATGGTTTATACAGTTAGCACCTAATTTAATTGATCGAAATATCAGTTCATTTCACGTACATAAATATGTATATTCATCGGGATCATTAAAGAACTCGCTCTGTAAGGCTCGTTCGAACTCCGCCGAGATTCAGGAACGTTTCAGATTACACTAAGTTATTTAATCAGGAAAAATGTACAATGTCGATTCGCCATCAATGGAACCTATGTTGGCCAAAAAATAATGATAAATATGCTCGTGGAACCTATGCGGTATGTATTAGGATTAACCGTTAAAACTCCTTAGGCCGCGTGTATGCAGTCACCAGTAGATCGATTTAGTGAAGACGTTTCACAGTTCGACTAACAATATTAATTGATCGAGAATAGTCAGTCATAATACTAAAATCATGTTCGTATCGATCGGAAATTAAAATCAGTTTAAGCTCGTCGATTCGGCGAGATCTTCGGAAGGTTTCATTCCTAATTTATTGATCGGAAATGATCAATTCGACTCGCAATCAATGAACCTTTGTTCGAAAAATAATTAAAAAAATTGCTCCGATCTATTATGCGGGTATCTGTTTAGGTTAGAAGTCTAGCGAATTAAAGGAAATCCTAGAGGCCGTCGAGTCATGCGAGATCGATGAGCGTTTCTTCCTAATTTAAATTGGAATATACGAACACATTAATAAATCGATATCTAACATACAATCTAGAATATGTCTATCGATTCGGATTAGAGAAGATCGTAAGGCTCGGTCTCAGATTCAAGCGAGCTAGATCTTCGGAAACTTTCAGTTCCTAATTTATTTTGATCGGCGGACCCAAATGTTAAGAACAAATTGGGTATGATTAACCCTGAACATTATATCAAGAAACGACTCACTAACTCAAATGAGACCTTTGCCAAAAATAAGTAAAAAAATGCTCCGATCGACTTTTGCGGTATCGTTTGGGTTAACCGGAATAAGAACTCCTAAGGCCCGTCGGCAGCGACGATCGATTGAAAAGCTTTCAGTGTTCCATCAACATTTTAATTCGATCGAAATATCAAGATCATTCAATAAATAATGTCTAATACGATCGAGGATATTAAAGAAAAGAGCTGATATAGAGCTCGTCGATTCGGCGAAGATCCACTCTCCGGAAAGCGCTATCAAGATCTCCTTAATTTATAGGTTGATTCGGGTCAAATGACTCGAATATCCGACCATCGCACACTCCGATGAACTTGCCCAAAATAATTAAAAATGCATGTCACACTTTTATTAAAACCTCATAAAATTATTATATATGAGTCAAGGTCAACTCGCGGTGAAAACTGTAAGCCACGTCGAGTGCTGCGGATCGATGAACGCTTTTTCAGTTCCTAATTTAATTGATCGGAAATATCATTCTTTCACTAGAATGATATCTATCGACGAATTAAAGAAACTGTAAGCTCGTCGGATTCAGCGGATTTGGTAACGGAACGGTGTTTACCAGCTTCTAATTTATTTGATCAGGAAATATACTCATTCAGACTCGCAGAATCGAGAAATTAGAACCTTTGACACAAAAAATAATTAAATAAAAAACGCTAAAGCTTCTTTTCACTCTTAATAAGTCAATCGATCGGATTAGAAACTCGTAAGGCTCGTCGAGTCAAGCGAGATCGATTGAAGCGTTTCAGTTCCTAATTTATTATTTGATCGAAATATGGTTTCGAACAGTATACATCACTCTGCCTATGGCACGCGAGATCGCGTATTTACAGCCAAATCTGTAAAGACTCGTCATATACACACCCGAAGAATCTCGGAACGTTGTCTAGTTACCTAAGTTTGAATAAATGAGTCGGAAAAATGAATCAATTCGAATCACGCAATCAATTAAAACACTACATTGCACAAGAATAATTAAAAAAGCAAATGCTTCCGACGACTTATTGCGGATATCGAATAGAGGTGGTAACCGGTTAATAGAAAACTCCTAAGGCCGTCGAGTTGACAGCCGAGCATCAATGAATAGTAGATAAGAACTCCTCAGTTTCACTAATCTGTGAAATTGATCGGTACAATCATAACTAGATCCTTCACTAAAAAATATTGTCTATCAGAGATATATGTTACAATGGCGAGATTTAAAGAATCGTAATGCTCGTCGCGATTATCACGCCGACCTCTCCGGACTTCAGTTCCATAATATATTATTTGTCGACAGAAATAACGCAACTAGTCGGACTCGAGCAAGTCACGATATAACTTATTATTGCTCTCAAAATAATTAGAGACCACACAAAAAAGTAGCTAAAGTATACACACATAAATTCCACTCGATCGACTTATGGCGGTGTTAGCTACTCGTAGTATGGTTACGGCTAAGAATCCTAAGGCGTCCACGATGTCAGAGTATATACGAATAGAGAAATATGAGCGTTTCAATGATTTCTCTAATTTATATATTGATCTAGAATATCAGTCTTCACTAAATATATATCTATCGATAGGATTAAGAAAACTGTAAAGTGACTCGATACAGATGCAGTCGTAGATACTTCGAACGTTTCAGCTTTACTCAAATGATTTGATCTCGGTGATTAATGATCCATATTCGACTCGGCAATCGATAATTTTAGCCAAAATAATAATAAAAATTGATACCGATCGATTATATCTAGCGTATGTTAATTGTGATGATTATACACGGATGTTAGATACTAGTATAGACCACGTCGAGTCACGGATCTCGATGTATAGCTTTCAGTTCCTAAATTTAATTTGATCTCGAGAAATTATCTCTCAAGTCATGTCACCTAAATATATCTATATCAAGATCGGATTAGAAACTCGTAATGCATCGTCTAATTACTAAGTCTAAGAGAATCTTTACGATAATCATATATTCTCTCAGCTCTTACCTTGTGATCTATTTATTTGATCGCAGAGGACAATGATCCATTGCGACTCGCAAATCGATGAAACTCTTTACACCGAAACAAAATAATTATAAGCAAAAAACGCTCACGAGTCTCTTACTGTCAGTATCCGTTTAGGTCAACCGGTTAAAAAGGGAATAGAACTCGTAAGCTCGTCGAGTCCAGCTGAGGAGAAATTCACACGATCGAAAGCGGTTTTCCAGTTCCGTTTAAATTGTAATTGAACGAAAAGATTAGGTCAATCACTAAAAATGTCATCGAATCGATTTTGTGACCAAAAGGCTCGTTCTAATTTTTTTTCAGTCAGAGAAGTCCCACTTCAGAACTCTTTCATATCGCTAATTTAATCTTGTTGAGTGTCGTCGAAATGATCAATTTCTCAGCCCCCAATAAATCAACGAATAGAAGAAATTATGCTCAAAAAAAATAATTAAAAAAATTGCTCCGTTTCGATTATGTGTAATGGTTATTACGGTCAGACCGAGGCTGGGATTAACGGATTAAGAGTTGCGTTTAAAAGCCCCGTCAGGTCAGCGGTTCGAGAAGCGTTTTCATTCCAATGCTGATTGAACTTCGAGCACATGCGATCGGATTCACTAACACACTACAGTTGACTATCGATTCGGATCTATAGAATTAAGAAACTAGCTTAGCACGTCGAGCATCGAAGAATACCTGGGGGTATGAAGGATCACAAATTTTAAATTAGACAAACTATGAAAATTTTCATGTAGCATAGATATTCTTCTACTGTTTTAAGATTACAAATAATATAGAAATAAAACACATTAGCTATTTCTTTAATATATGAAAAATGGCAACAGATTTTATTACACTCTCATCGTTGCAAATTTCCGCTTCCGGCTGAGTGATCTACGTTGGATTCACTCCCGTTTCGAAAAATACGTATAAAAGAGATATCTCACACGGGAAATGAGATAGGCTTTTTTGTACGGTAGTATCCATCCTTCGAAAATCTCTACTTCGTAAGTGCATTCTACAAAGTAAGAAATATTGAGGAGCACATCTCTCATAATTGTCTCGTTAGCGCATTATTATTTCTGAGAATAGCGTGTTTTCTTTCCCTTTAGTATTCTATCTCGGAAAAATAGAGATATACGATGAAAAACATCGCGGACTCGATTTCAAACAAAATTAGTGAGTTATTCTTAAGCGTCTGACCATATTGGCAATCATTCCAGGAATAAATTCTTTTTAAATTTTTAAGCACTAATTTTTACACCTATTGAGAGTATTTATAACTCGCACCCAGCAAACATCTGTAATCTTCAAATAATTATTGCTATTTACAGCTTTCAAAATGCGTAGCATTTCAGAGTTGCGAGATAGCAATCCTTTTTAAGTGAAACGATATATCTTTTTTTATACCAAAACAAGAGACTCTAAACAGATCTCCTCACATATATTTTATGAAGACTAAATAAACATCGTCCATTATATTTGTGGATTGTACAAACAACGAATTAATGACTGCGAGATATTCAAATATCTTTTTGAATGATACCTTCCAATCCGTCAACACTTAAAAAATTTCTTTGATATCGAAACCGTTTTCTATATTTTACAGCAATAGGAATCTAAATAGTTTGAAATGAAATTTCTTTTACGAAACGAAGAGGGCCAATATTTTCTTCTTGGTTCACAAAGGTTCCGAATATGGTCGGCGATTAAACCCGACACCACATCATTTCTTCCTGTGTTTTAATTCTCTTGTAAGAGCATGGGAGCGCTTTGAAAAATACCAAATCATATATGAATTCTTCATTCGAATTACAAATAGCTTATGAAAGATCTTTTGCTTAGCGATTCCCAACATTACAGTACTATCGAATGGCATACCATGAGTGCGACAAGCCAATTGAGTTGAAATCGTTTCGGGGTGAACTCCAAAAACAAATCAATACCTTCATAAATTGATCTTCAATGACCAAGGAATGGTATACGAGACCAAAATAAGAAGTATATTTAAGAATTAATTCTACAGATATATAAATAGTTCATTCTCTCTTCCATCCGTTTACTAGAAACTCCAGTAGCTACAGAGAGCTCAATCTCGTTGTTTTCCATCGAATTAGAACAATTCTAAGAAGAATGTTTACTTTCAAATCGAGAAAAACAAGAATAAAGGATCAGTCGACGAGTATATTCACTTAAAACACGAAATGCTTATCAGGATTTTAAAGGGAACTCTACTTTGACTTTTATTCTCTTCCCACAAATAGTAATAATATCAAAAATTCTAAAATAGGAAAATATCGCAAAAATAAATCGAAGTAGTGAAGTAGTGATCAGTGAAACTTAGACGTTCGTATTAAGATGCGATTAAATTTGGTACTCATAATGTGTGGAAAATAGAATATCAAACATACAAAAAGTTATAATAAAATTTGTGGAGTCAAATTAGTATCCATATTCGAGGTTGCGAAAACAATCTTAAGTGTCTTTCCCGTGTAAGCTCTGTTGGAAATCATACAATAGTTGCGGTTTTAGTATGATATAACAAAGATAGTAACGAAACCCACATATTAGAATTTCAGGTGTATATCGCTCACAAAGACATTCTAAATGCATATTAATGGAAGATGTCGAATATTTACTTTGATAGAACATATACTCTTTTTTAATTTATTTTAGAGACTATTACTCAACTAACCAGTAAACCAACACAATCTCACTACACCACGTTTGCTTACAGAATAAGATTGAATTGAAAGTCAAAGCATTATATTATAATTCAATAACTTAATTTAAGAAGATACGGACACTGTTCGCTTTCAGTGAATGAAACACTAATGATATCATAATTTTGCCATCATTTATGGCACTTAAATGAGGAACAATCAATTTTATCTTTATTTAAGATATTCATTCGGTTTTTTAGAGCTAAGTGCGACATTGTGTATTCTGAAGAACTCTTACCCGTCTCCCAATTTTCTATTAAAGAGAGTAATTCTAGAATTAGTAATTATTAAGGTCAATTACCTTGATCGTTAATAGATGTCAATTAATAAGAAAATCGTACAATTTGAATTAAAAATTTCTCGGAATTATTATCAATATATTGATATCATTAAACATTCGATGATCTCTTCACTGGTGTCATCCATTAGTTTCGGTAACTTATCATACTTCATAAAATTATTTTAATGTTACTTCTATAGTAAGAGCTAAATATTTATAATAATACTGAAATTTTATTTAATTTCTGAAATAATAATAATAATACATAATTAATAATAATAATAATAATAAATAATCGATAGTAAGGCCTCTTTAATTCTTCTTACCTCCAAGGCTGAGTGATTCAAAGGCTTCCCATTCAAAGACCAAGATATATTCGCTTGGGGGTACGCCCCCAATGCCCGGCATTCCAACCCCTCTTCCACCCATGCTTTTACTGTGGGGTTCTGGGGGAGTAATACTGATTCTGGTGCCACTGAAATGGAAAATGGAGTTTTAGTAATTAAGCTATCATCATTAAGGTATTATTATTATTATTATTATTATTATTATTATTATTATTATTATTATTATTATTATTATTATTATTTATTATTATTATTAATATTATTATTATTATTATTATTATTATTATTATTATTATTATTATTATTATTTTATTATTATTATTATTATTATTATTATTATTATTATTATTATTATTATTATTATTATTATTATTATTATTATTATTATTATTATTATTATTATTATTATTATTATTATTATTATTATTATTATTATTATTATTATTGTGTTCATTCAGCCTATGACAAAAAAAAACACCTTTGGCAACCGACAAACTATCGTCTTATCGCTATCGCTATCGTTTTAACCTCCGTTCTTTCTAAAGTGTTTGGATCTATATCTTTAATAGGAAGATTTAAAATATCTTAATTCTTCAAATCTTATCTCTGATGGCCAGTATTTCTTTCGTAAGAAATGTTCAACTATCGATCATCTTTATCTTCTTTATCTTCTTTATCTTCTTTACTCTCTTTATTTTCTTTAACTTTTTTACCTTCTTTATCTTTTTTGCCTTTTTTATTTTCTTTATCTTCTTTATCTATTTTATCCTTTTATCTTTTTACCTTCTTTATCTTCTTTATCTTATTTATCTTCTTTACCTTCTTTACCTCCTTTATCTTCTTTACCTTCTATATCTTCTCTATTTTCTCTATCTTCTTACCTTCTTTATCTACCTTTTATCTTTTTACCTTCTTTATCTTCTTTATTTTCTTTATCTTATTTAACTTTGTCTTCTCTACCTTCTTTATCATCTTTACCTTCTTTACTTTCTTTATCTTCTTTATCCTCTTTACCTTCTTTATCTTCTTTATCTTTTTTATCCTTTAATCTTCTTTACCTTCTTTATTTCTTTATCTTATTTAACTTTGTCTTCTCTACCTTCTTTATCATCTTTACCTTCTTTACTTTCTTTATCTTCTTTACCTTCTTTACCTTCTTTAACTTCTTTATCTTCTTTATCTTTTTTATCCTTTAATCTTCTTTAACTTCTTTATCTTCTCTCTGATTCTTGGTCTTCAGTCTTTCAGCATTTCTATGAATATTTTGATGTGATGCTAAACATATTCGAAATCCTTCGATAAAGTCTGGCACATATTCGAAATCCTTCGATAAAGTCTGGCACATATTCGAAATCCTTCGATAAAGTCTGGCACATATTCGAAATCCTTCGATAAAGTCTGGCACATATTCGAAATCCTTCGATAAAGTCTGGCACATATTCGAAATCCTTCGATAAAGTCTGGCACATATTCGAAATCCTTCGATAAAGTCTGGCACATATTCGAAATCCTTCGATAAAGTCTGGCACATATTCGAAATCCTTCGATAAAGTCTGGCACATATTCGAAATCCTTCGATAAAGTCTGGCACATATTCGAAATCCTTCGATAAAGTCTGGCACATATTCGAAATCCTTCGATAAAGTCTGGCACATATTCGAAATCCTTCGATAAAGTCTGGCACATATTCGAAATCCTTCGATAAAGTCTGGCACATATTCGAAATCCTTCGATAAAGTCTGGCACATATTCGAAATCCTTCGATAAAGTCTGGCACATATTCGAAATCCTTCGATAAAGTCTGGCACATATTCGAAATCCTTCGATAAAGTCTGGCACATATTCGAAATCCTTCGATAAAGTCTGGCACATATTCGAAATCCTTCGATAAAGTCTGGCACATATTCGAAATCCTTCGATAAAGTCTGGCACATATTCGAAATCCTTCGATAAAGTCTGGCACATATTCGAAATCCTTCGATAAAGTCTGGCACATATTCGAAATCCTTCGATAAAGTCTGGCACACAAAGCGTTTGATTTTAAACTTACCTCCTTCAGTATATCTATTCTTCTTTCTGTGACGTTCCCTCTGATTTCTGTTCGTGATAGTTTTATATCAGAAGCTGTAGACGACCACTGTTCATCCTTTAAATCTAAATAAATGGTGGTGTTCCACAGGGTTCTGCCCTTTTCTCCAACTTTTTTTTTATCATTTTTCTACTTTTCATTTATGACCTTCTCTCGATTTGCTAATTCAAATATCCACTCCTGTGTCGAAGACTCGACCCTTCTGACCTCTGCTCTCTGTCCTCTGACCTCTGACCTCTGACCTCTGTCCTCTGTCCTCTGACCTCTGACCTCTGACCTCTGACCTCTGACCTCTGACCTCTGACCTCTGACCTCTGACCTCTGACATTTCGAGAATTTATAATCAGGTCATTGAGAATATGGCTGTTTTCAGTGCCTCGAAAACTCAATTTCTTCAATTTCTCTCTCTCTCTCTCTCTCTCTCTCTCTCTCTCTCTCTCTTCTTTCTCTCTCTCTCTCTCTCTCTCTCTCTCTCTCTCTCTCTCTCTCTCTCTCTCTCTCTCTCTCTCTCCTCTCTCTCTCTGTCTCTCTCTTTCTTAATCTCTCTCTCTCTCTCTCTCTCTCTCTCTCTCTCTCTCTCTCTCTCTCTCTCTCTCTCTCTCTCTCTCTCTCTCTCTCTATTTGTCGAATTGTTACGTCACAATCTTTTATGTTATCGCTATTGCTACGGGCACTGCTCTTCTGAACTCCCCCGATCGCATAACACCTCCTTTGAGAAGGGCTAGTGCTACACCCCTACACACAATCTCATCATTTTTCTGTCCAAATCTTTCCCTTACACGCTATGCTCAATCTCCTTTATCTTTTTTTCCCACACCTTTTGACTTACATACTTCTAATGCCGTGTATCGGGGCATGTCGGTCTTTGAACTGGATCAGGATTTTGAATTTCCCCTAACTATGGGGAATTTGATAGGCCCTGGCCTTTCCAGAGGATATATATATATATATATATATATATATATATATATATATATATATATATATATATATATATATATATATATATATATATATATATATATATATATATATATATATGTGTGTGTGTGTGTGTGTGTGTGTGTGTGTGTGTGTGTGTGTGTGTGTGTGTGTGTGTGTGTGTGTGTGTGTGTGTGTGTGTGTGTAGGTGTTAAGGTGTGTGTGTGTGTGGTGGTATGAAGTGTGAGTGTGTGTGCGTGTAGGTGTGTGCGTGTGTGTGTGTGGATGACTGACAGTGATGCATTTTAAATACGTAATAAAAACAAAATTACGTGTTCTGAAAAGCATTTGGAATAATGCTTATAATAAATAGTATTTAAATGACAATGTTCATTTTCTGGTACTATATTCGGCCACATTTCACTTTATGGTACTCAAATTGGCATATTTTCACATCTCTCTCTCTCTCTCTCTCTCTCTCTCTCTCTCTCT
>JABUQX010077575.1:5000-10000 GCA_015478945.1 Trachelipus rathkii | reverse complement strand
ATTATTATTATTATTATTATTATTATTATTATTATTATTATTATTATTATTATTATTATTATTATTATGTCAGCTATTAATTTTAATTAAGTATTATTATTAATTCCTCTACTGGGAGTCTAGTGTACTCCTTTCTTGGTATCACCAAAGTTCTTATATATATATATATATATATATATATATATATATATATATATATATATATATATATATATATATATATATATATATATATATATATATATAGAGAGACGATCCTTCATATAAATATACAGACGTGCAGATATATATATATATATATATATATATATATATATATATATATATATCAGATGGGCAAACAAACATTCAGTTTGGCAAGCGGATAGTCGATCAAATAAACAAGCTGAACCAGTCAAACAAACAAATTGACTGTCAAACAGATAAACAAGGTAACAAACTCAGTCAAATAAACAAAAACAAACTGAGCGACAAACAGATAAACAATGTAAGTGATATAAACAGAAAGTCAACCAAGCAAGCAAACAAACAGACGTATGAAAAGACAGACAGATAAACAAAAATAGTTACAGGCAGACAATCAAACAAAAACAAACGGAGTGGTTAACAGATACAAACAGAAATAAGCAAACAGATTTACAGGCAGAAAGTCAAAACAAAATTTAAGTAAACAAACAGATAAAGACACACCTAATCAAATAAACACAGTGAAAGTCAGAGACATATAAACAAGGATTCAAACAGACAGACAGACTGACAGACAGAAAGACAGAAAGACAGACAGACCGACAGACAGACAGACAGACAGACATACAGACATAAATAAGCAGAATGGCTGACAGAGTGACAAAGAGACAGAGAGACAAAGAAATAAACAGTGACAAACAGACAAACAAACAAATAATAATCAAACAGCGAAAAACAAAAAACTCTAATAGAGTGACAGATAGGCATATAAGCAGAGTGACAAACAGACAGAAAGAAGCAAGAAGATTACAGACAGACATACAGAAGGAAACAAGAAGATTACAGACAGACAGACAGAAACAAGAAGATTACAGACAGACAGACAGACAGAAAAAAACAAGAAGATACAGACAGACAGACAGAAAGAAAAAAGAAGATTACAGACAGGCAGACAGAAAGAAACAAGCAGAAAACAGACAGACAGACAGAAACAAACAAGAAGATTACAGACAGACAGACAGAAGGAAACAAGAAGATTACAGACAGACAGACAGAAACAAGAAGATTACAGACAGACAGACAGACAGAAAGAAACAAGAAGATTACAGACAGGCAGACAGAAAGAAACAAGCAGAAAACAGACAGACAGACAGAAACAAACAAGAAGATTACAGACAGACAGACAAAGAAACAAGAAAATTACAGACAGACAGACAGAAAGAAACAAGCAGATACAGACAGACAGACAGACAGACAGAAAGAAACAAGAAGATTACAGACAGACAGACAGAAAGAAACAAGAAGATTACAGACAGGCAGACAGAAAGAAACAAGCAGAAAACAGACAGACAGACAGAAACAAACAAGAAGATTACAGACAGACAGACAGAAGGAAACAAGAAGATTACAGACAGACAGACAGAAAGAAACAAGAAGATTACAGACAGGCAGACAGAAAGAAACAAGCAGAGTACAGACAGACAGACAGAAAGAAACAAGAAGATTACAGACAGACAGACAGAAAGAAACAAGAAGATTACAGACAGACAGACAGAAAGAAACAAGAAGATTACAGACAGGCAGACAGAAAGAAACAAGCAGAGAACAGACAGACAGACAGACAGAAAGAAACAAGAAGATTACAGACAGACAGACAGAAAGAAACAAGAAGATTACAGACAGACAAACAGAAAGAAACAAGCAGAGTACAGACAGACAGACAGAAAGAAACAAGCAGAGTACAGACAGACAGACAGAAAGAAACAAGAAGATTACAGACAGACAGACAGAAAGAAACAAGAAGATTACAGACAGGCAGACAGAAAGAAACAAGCAGAGTACAGACAGACAGACAGAAAGAAACAAGAAGATTACAGACAGACAGACAGAAAAAAACAAGAGATTACAGACAGACAGAAAGAAACAAGCAGATAGACAAACAGACAGAAAGAAACAAGAAGATTACAGACAGACAGACAGAAAGAAACAAGCAGAGTACAGACAGACAGACAGAAAGAAACAAGAAGATTACAGACAGACAGACAGAAAGAAACAAGAAGATTACAGACAGACAGACAGAAAGAAACAAGAAGATTACAGACAGACAGACAGAAAGAAACAAGAAGATTACAGACAGGCAGACAGAAAGAAACAAGCAGAGTACAGTAAGCCAGACAGACAGAGAGAAAGAAACAAGAAGATTACAGACAGACAGACAGAAAGAAACAGAAGATTACAGACAGACAAACAGAAAGAAAGCAGAGTGGCCAGACAGACAGACAGAAAGAAACAAGCAGAGTACAGACAGACGACAGAAAGAAACAAGAAGATTACAGACAGACAGACAGAAAAAGAAACAAGAAGATTACAGACAGGCAGACAGAAAGAAACAAGCAGAGTACAAGACAGACAGACAGAAAGAAACAAGAAGATTATAGACACAAACAGACAGAAAGAAACAAGATGATTACAGACAGTGGCAGACAGAAAGAAACAAGCAGAGTCACAGACAGACAGACAGAAAGAAACAAGAAGATTACAGACAGACAGAAGAAAGAAACAAGAAGACATAGACAGACAGGACAGAAAGAAACAAGAAGATTACAGACAGACAGAAAGAAACAAGCAGAGTACAGACAGGACAGACAGAAAGAAACAAGAAGATTACAGACAGACAGAAGAAACAAGAAGATTACAGACAGGCAGACAGAAAGAAACAAGCAGAGTACAGATAGACAGACAGAAAGAAACAAGAAGATTACAGGACAGACAGACAGAAAGAAACAAGAAGATTACAGACAGACAGAAAGAAACAAGCAGAGTACAGACAGACAGACAGAAAGAAACAAGAAGATTACAGACAGACAGACAGAAAGAAACAAGAAGATTACAGACAGGCAGACAGAAAGAAACAAGCAGAGTACAGACAGACAGACAGAAAGAAACAAGAAGATTACAGACAGACAGACAGAAAGAAACAAGAAGATTACAGACAGACAGACAGAGAGAAAGAAACAAGAAAATTACAGACAGACAGACAGAAATAAACAAGAAGATTACAGACAGACAGACAGAAAGAAACAAGAAGATTACAGACAGGCAGACAGAAAGAAACAAGCAGAGTACAGACAGACAGACAGAAAGAAACAAGAAGATTACAGACAGACAGACAGAAAGAAACAAGAAGATTACAGACAGGCAGACAGAAAGAAACAAGCAGAGTACAGACAGACAGACAGAAAGAAACAAGAAGATTACAGACAGACAGACAGAAAGAAACAAGAAGATTACAGACAGACAGACAGAAAGAAACAAGAAGATTACAGACAGGCAGACAGAAAGAAACAAGCAGAGTACAGACAGACAGACAGAAAGAAACAAGAAGATTACAGACAGACAGACAGAAAGAAACAAGAAGATTACAGACAGGCAGACAGAAAGAAACAAGCAGAGTACAGACAGACAGACAGAAAGAAACAAGAAGATTACAGACAGACAGACAGAAAGAAACAAGAAGATTACAGACAGGCAGACAGAAAGAAACAAGCAGAGTACAGACAGACAGACAGAAAGAAACAAGAAGATTACAGACAGACAGACAGAAAGAAACAAGAAGATTACAGACAGGCAGACAGAAAGAAACAAGCAGAGTACAGACAGGCAGACAGAAAGAAACAAGCAGAGTACAGACAGACAGACAGAAAGAAACAAGAAGATTACAGACAGACAGACAGAAAGAAACAAGCAGAGTACAGACAGACAGACAGAAAGAAACAAGAAGATTACAGACAGACAGACAGAAAGAAACAAGAAGATTACAGACAGGCAGACAGAAAGAAACAAGCAGAGTACAGACAGACAGACAGAAAGAAACAAGAAGATTACAGACAGACAGACAGAAAGAAACAAGAAGATTACAGACAGACAGACAGAAACAAGAAGATTACAGACATACAGACAGAAACAAGAAGATTACAGACAGACAAAGAAACAAGAAGATTACAGACAGACAGACAGAAACAAGAAGATTACAGACATACAGACAGAAACAAGAAGATTACAGACAGACAGAAAGAAACAAGAAGATTACAGACAGACAGACAGAAACAAGAAGATTACAGACAGACAGACAGACAGACAAAAAGAAAGAAGCAGAGTACAGACAGACAGACAAAGAGAAATAAGCAGAGTGCAAACAAACTAACAGAAAAAAACAAGCATAGTACAGACAGATAGACAGACAAAAAATAGACACAAAGGAGTGAAATTCGACCAATATAAGAAATGATCAAGAAATACAAAGTCCTAAATTGGAATTTGAATTGGTTTTTGAGAATGTGGGAGGTTGATGGAAGAAAAAGGGGAGTTTTTGAAAATAAAAGGAGGGTTCTTGATAAGAAGAGGGGAGCTCTTGAACTCTAAATGGGAGGGTTCTTTAAATCGGGAATTCTTGAAATCTAAATGTAAGATTCTTGAAATGGGGAGTTCTTGAAAATAAAAAAAAGGTGTCTTGATAAGAAGAGGGGAACTCTAAAACTCTAAATGGGAGGGTTCTTTAAATCGGAAATTCTTGAAATCTAAATGTAGGATTCTTGAAATGCGGAGTTCTTGAAAATAAAAAAAGGGTTCTTGATAAGAAGAGGGATCTCTTGAACTCTAAATGGGAGAGTTCTTTAATAGTAAATTTACAATTATAATACCGTAATTATTAAACGATGATAAGTTCATAAATAGTTCACTTCACAAATCAAGAATGTATTATAAAATACAATACATGATTGGTAGTTTATATCACTGGCTTCAAAATTTGTGCT
>JABUQX010077574.1:55000-56728 GCA_015478945.1 Trachelipus rathkii | reverse complement strand
TATTGATTTGTATTATTATTTTCCGGAATGTCAGATTAAATTAGCATAATAATCCTTGTACAATAAAAAAAAACTTACTTGAAAATATGGTAATCCAATAAAAATGGCTTAGGTAGTAAGTAGCACTTGTTTTAAAAATATTTGGAGTTACATAACAAATACTGAGAAATAGATAATAATAATTGAACGTTTTGTTTTTGAGTGCTACTTACTTAACTTTTAAAACTTTTTAGAAATACTTTAATCTGTAGAAGGAAAAAATAAAGAAGGCTGTAAATTTTTGGTTATTACAATATAGTGGTGATTGTCTTTTTTTAAGGCTGTTTTTTGTTTTTAAATATCGTTTTTTGTTTTGTTTTATGAAAAATGTTGTAAAAAACACGTTTTTTCTAGTTTTTTTTTTCGTTTTTTCACCTGTTGATCTTTTTAATCTAATTGTAAACCTAAAATAAATAAATTAAGCTTAGTAATATATATATATATATATATATATATATATATATATATATATATATATATATATATATATATATATATATATATATATATATATATATATATATATATATATATATATATATATATATATATATATATATATATATATATATATAGAGATGGTTTCGAAGTGAAAAGTATTGATTTTTGTGTTAGTGAAGAAGGAGATGTTGAAGTATGTGTTGATGTTAAATCAGCAGTTTAGGAATGGGATTATTGAATCATTATGTTCTATGTAAAATTGGGTTAGTGGGGACTTGGATGGAGAGGTGGAGAGGATATAAAAGGAAGTAGGTAAAATTAAGAGTGTGAAGTTAAGTGAGCAAGAAGACAATAAGGGATAAGTATGTAAGAGCGCTCATTAGTAAATCGGTTGAATGTGAACAAGTTGGATACTGAACAAATCTGGGGCAAATGAAGGAAGCAATTATTAGTCGTGCAAAGGAAGTGTGTGGATGTGCTAAAGTAGAAGTAAGAATGTTAACAGCGAATGGTGGAATGAAGAAGTGATGAAGTGGTTACAGGTAAAGTGAAGCTTGGTAAAATAATGATAAAAAAATGATGAAGTTTCAAAGAAAGATGCTTAGAATTATATAAGGAGGAAAGAAATACTCAAAAGGTGCATACGTAGGAGAAAACAAGAGGTAAATGAACAGTTTAAAGGAGGAAGAATGAGGACATACAAGGGAATAGAGAGCTCTTCTGGAGGAAGAAGGAAAGGTTAAGAATGAGAATATGGGAATCTGCTTAGAATAATGAATAGGGATGGTGTTGTAACTGATGAAATGGATGTGAGGGGAGAGTGTGGAAAGAACACTGAAAATCTGCAATATTAACAGTAATGATGAGCTAGGTGAATGTGTGTGGTTTTGATGGTGCAAGAAGGCAAGGTATTTTGGGATGAGGTTGAAAGTAAGAGAGAGGTAATGGGTAGAGTGAGAAAGTTAGAAGAATGGTAAATCTGTGGTATAGATGAAATACTAGTGAAATGATCAAGAGCGGAGGCGATGGTGATTGATTGGATTTGGAAGTTGTGTAATGCTGTTTATGGAGGGTATAGTCTCCAAGGGATTGAGGGTGGAGAAAGGGTACAGTACCCTTGAAGATAAGGGTAAGGAGAAAAGGGGAATTGTAGAAATTATAGGGAATAAGTTTATTGAAAGTTGTAGGGAAGTGTATATGCTGGTATTTTTGTTGAAAGAGGTGTCGAGTACTGAGAGACTGATTGGT
>JABUQX010077574.1:10000-50000 GCA_015478945.1 Trachelipus rathkii | reverse complement strand
TGCATCATGTGTTTTGGCATTGAGTTTGAGAGGTTATCTCTTATTTCATCTGTTGAAGCATTCTTTGAACATTGCTTTCAGACTTATGTAAAACCTGTAGTGATCATTAATTAACCAGCATTTAGTTTCGGTTTGTTAAAGTATTTTTCCCTAATCTTCTTTATTATTATTTCTGATTATCGAGTTTCTCCTCTTAGGAAATATTTGAAAATATCGTCAGTGGATCATCTCAGTTTGTTCCGAAAGAATGTTATATTATATTTCATTGTTTATTTTTGAAGAATTATTCTTAAAGACATTTTTGATATTTTATCAGATTTGAAAAAGATCATGAAATGTTTAAGAAAATGACTTCCATCTTATTGAATAATATTTTTATGGAAAGCCCTGTGTATTCTCCGATGGCTGTTGAAGTTATTAATGCTATTTACTTAGTAAGTTATTTTTTCTATCCATTTTCTATGTCTTTTTATAATGGAAAAAGGTTTTACTACTCTTTAATGTGCTTTAATATATGTTCATGATACTGTTTGCTTGTTCTAATTTTTTTTTTTTAAATAATTTTTTAGCTAGCCGAACATCCTGACCTAATTTGTGGACAAATGAAGATCCTTTACTCAAGGAAAAACCGTCGATGCTACTCAGGTATTTATTATTATTATTATTATTATTATTATTATTATTATTATTATTATTATTATTATTATTATTATTATTATTATTATTATTATTTTATTATTATTAATTATTTATTGAACTTCCCAATACTGTCATGAAAACCTGTCTTGGAAAGCGCAAGTTAGGAGTAGATCTGTAGAGTTAATCATGTAGCCTCTATCTTCTCAGATTGGGTGTGAGGAGCAAAACATACATTGGAAACAGAAAGTTAGTAAAGAATTTGATGCAAGTTGAAATTAAAGCCTCCCTACCATCCCCTCATACGTACCCTTAAGTTTTGCCCTTTGCAAGCAAAATATCCACCCTAGGATTTCACAACACTGCAGCGACAGACCAACACTGTGGTATCTCCTCAATGTATGGTTCATACCCTGGGCCATATCCACAACCATACCCCTTCACAAAAACCCGCCATTCACTCCTATTATACACTTTTTTTCTCTCCTCAACCAACCTCATCTTTTCCTTCAGATTCCTTTTCTGACTCAATCCACTTTTTCTTTGGTCTCCCAGCCGGTCGATTCCCAACACACTCACCACTTTACATACATCCGCTTAACCAACTGACTATCATCCATCCTTTCCTTATCACCATACCATCTTAATACATTCATTTATTCTCTCATTTATGCCTTTGTTCAAACCACACAACTCTCCAGCACGCTCATTCCTCATTTTATCAATTCTTCTCACCCCTAACGGCCTAACACGCCCCTAAGATTATCCATCTGACCAGATTACACCTTAGGTTTAAACTACTTATCCCAAACCAAAGTTTCACTACTATACATTAATACCGGTAACAACATGCGTTCATGCAGAACCCAGCGTACTCGAGACTTAGTCCCTTTGCATTAACCAACATGATTTTACACTGCGAAATCTCCTCACCCACTATCATCACCTTAATCTTATCTGCATTTGCTTTCAACCCCCCTCCTTTTACACACCCTACCAAACCCTTCTACCAATGCTCGCAAATTTTCTTCAGATTCGCCACTCAAAACCAAACATCAGCATACAATAAGCAGAACACCTTCTACTCTCTTCCATTCTCCATCAGTCTAGCACCTTCCCCTGCCACCATTACTAATTATTTTATCACTTAATTCATATACAAATTAAATAGCCTCGGAGACATAACACACCCTTACCTCACTTCACTATTAATATTAAACTACTCGCTTTCCATTCTATTTATACCAGGGCTGCGGAGTCGGAGTCGTGTAGTTGTGCAATTTTCCATTAGTCAGAGTCGGAGTCGAAAATTCTTTGCAAGTGGAGTCGGAGTCGAAAATTCCTAATTGGAGTTTGAGTACGAGTCAAAAATTTATAGAACTATTAATTATTATTATTATATTATTATTATTATTATTATTATTATTATTATTATTATTATTATTATTATTATTATTATTATTATTATTATTATTATTATTATTATTATTATTATTATTAATTTATGATGACTTCACTATGTTAAGGAGAGTAGAACACTGGGTTTGAGATTCAATCCCGACGGTGAGGTTCCACTCTCCAATAGAATCGATGATGGAAGAAGTTTCAATTGAAGAATTTAGAAATGAGAATATGGCAAATAATATGTACCATACCTGATGAAGTAGTAAGGAAGTTTCTTTTCTAACTGACGTTTTCCAAGAACCAACCTCAACTATTTTTCCGG
Organism: Trachelipus rathkii; assembly: GCA_015478945.1. NCBI lineage: Eukaryota > Metazoa > Arthropoda > Malacostraca > Isopoda > Trachelipodidae > Trachelipus > Trachelipus rathkii. Next base: position 47,638 of record JABUQX010077574.1, on the reverse strand, counting down.
ATAAGTAGAGCTATAAACTTTCTCTACACGGAGGGAGATAGTCTCCGGACTCCGTGGGCCTGCTCGCTTGATGACGTTTCTGGGGAGGATTGTGAAATTTAATTTCTAAGGAATATTTTTAATTCAGGCTCTTTCTCGGTGTAATATTTCATATAATAAAAATAATAATGAATAAACAAAGAAATAAAAGGATGTTGATAATCTTTACACTTTTATGATTTTATTATTTAGAAAATATACAAAAGGGAATGTTTTGGGAGGATGGATTACCAATAGATGATACTCCAATACTACGACTTAATAGATACAAGTACGTAGTTTGATTTGGGGATTTCAGGAATGGGATAATCACCACACAGTGATATAAATAATTATGTACATGGTCTGGTTATTACCGAAGTAATAATCAAAGATTTTTATTAACAGGTGTCAAAATAAAGATAATATTAACATCGATTATAATCCAATGTTAATATAATGGTCTAGGAACGAAGCTAAATCAAAGCTTTAGAGACAGATTACGGGAGGAGAACAAATTTAGTTTCTCGGATATTATTCATGCAATCCGTTCAAACTGAATTATTAATTCGGACTCATTTATAGAATATATATATACTTAACTTTATTATGGGATATAAGAGTCAGAATTATTCAAAGCTTCTTTTAGTTGGTTATGAACTGGTATACTGGTATGAAGTCCTAAGTTTGAAAGGTAGCTTGTATTCCCAAGCTATGAATTTGCTGGTAGCCCAAGCTATGTATCTGCTTGTAGCCCAATCTATGAAATAACTTTTATGTAGCTTGTAACCCAAGCTATGAAAGTAGCTGGTCTTTTGACCCCAAGCTTATGAATGTAGCTTGTAGTCTTAGCCCAAGCTATGAACCCTGATAAAAATGATAAAATAAATACATTATCATTTTATCTACATTTCAGAATTCAAAAATCTATTAATCTAAATAAATTCATTTATGTAACATACCCTATTATTTCCAATAGGGGCAGGTCTTCGATTTTCAGTGGCTGACTTTATCTATCTAATTTTGTATGGCAATAGTCTGAAAAATATATATTAATATATTTTTTTCCTATCACCTCCTAAGTTTATGACTTATCTACTATTTTATTATATTACATCAATTAATCTTTATTTTTAGTTACTGCCCTGGATGTGATAAATATCCAAAAATGGTCCTCAAGAATTTGTGAAGGACTCTTATAATGGATTATATATAATAACCCTTTATTAACCCTTTAGTTTTGATGTAAACTTTTAGGTTTTATATTCAGTTATAAAAATATTTATAATACAAATTGCATTAAACATCAGTGAGTATAACTATTGGAAAAAGAGAAATAATTAATGCTACCCATAAATGACACAATGGTTTGATATAAGTGAAGTTATAAAATAAAACGCATCCACTGATACCAATTACACACACAGGTGGAATACAAACAGCCTGTATGTATAAATCCCAGCCAAGATACTGATACCTTAAAACAACATTTCTATGCATGAATATCATCTCCCTTATATATAGAAAATCAAAAACATAGGGGAAAACTATACAAATGTTTATTTTTTGTTTATTTCAGTTTGAATGGGGAATTCTGGAAGAGATTGGAAGATGCGAAAGAAGAATAGCAATGTAATATTAATGGAATATTAGCGTGGCATTTCGTAGTTTTCTTAGCTAGTGTACACGTGGACTAAGTTCTGATAACAATTGTGGTTTTCTTTTTATAATGAAATAATTATTTATTTGTTTTGTTTCAGTAATCATATAAGTTTAATAGACTGAATTAAGTTTAATTAATGGACGGTAAAAATTTTGCCTGAGTGAATGAGTCAGAGTCAAAAATTTTTGTTTATGTGGAGTCAGAGTCAAAAAAATTTGTTTAAGTGTAGTCAGAGTCGAAAATCCAAATTTGAATTTAAGGAGTCGGAGTCAAAAAATTTATTTTACGACTCTGCAGCCCTGATTTATACTTGCATACGCTTCACTATCGATATACATACTCTTGATTCCATTCAAAAGCTTACCACCAACACCATATACCTAACACCTGCCACAGAGCTTCTCTATTTATCCTGTCATACGCCTGTGCAGGTCCATAAAACCTAAATACAATTTATTTCATTCCCGCGTTTATTTCAATGTGAATATATGATTTGCACATCCTCTACCACTTTTTAATGCACCTTGTTCTTCGCCAATCAATCCCTCAGGCACTGCGCGCTCTTTAAACCAAAATACCAGCATCATTCAATAAACTAATTTTTCCTATAGTTCATACAATACCCCATATCTCCATTACCCTTAAATAAGGGTACTATTACCGTTCTCCTCCAATCCTTCGGAACTATACCCTCCATTTTTTTGTTACACAATTCCATATCCAGTCAATCACAATCTCGCCTCCATTCTTGATCATTTCGTTAGTAATTCCTTTTATACCTGTAGATTTACTATTATACTTTCTCACTCTTCCTGTTACTTGTTCCTACTAATTACCTCATCCCTAAAATACCTATAATTTCTTCTTACATTATCAAACACACACACACACATTCACTATCACCTCTTCATTACTGTCAATGTTATGCAGATTTTCGAAGTGATCCCTCAACATTCTCCTCGAATCTATTTTATTAGTCATGAAAATACCATCCCTTTACATTCTGTGATGATTCCCCTTACTCTCCTAACCTTATGTGCCTCCTTCCATAAGAGCTTCCTATTCTCCTGCAAGTCCCCATTCATCCTTTCGAACAGTTCATTTACCTTTTTTTTCCCCCTCCTCTATGTATCTTTTTGCATTATATATATATATATATATATATATATATATATATATATATATATATATATATATATATATATATATATATATATATATATATATATATATATATATATATATATATATATCGTAGTATAGCAGTATATATATATATATATATATATATATATATATATATATATATATATATATATATATATATATATATATATATATATATATATATATATATATATATATATAGTTTACCTGGGAAAACCCACTGTTTTAAATTTTCCTATGTAACTCCTAAAAAAAAAAAAAATTCAAACTTTCAAATATGTGTTAAATGGGGTTCGGTGTAAGGTATGTAACCTGTAAAGGATGTTCGAGTTTGCAAATAATTTTTTGAGTTATTAAAAAAATGATGAAATTGAAAAAATCCACTTTTTACCTGAAAGAAACCCATCAGTACACAGGAAAACCCACCACCCAAAACTCATTTTTTAGCATGTATTTATGTGTTTTTTAATAAAAAAATATTATAAATTATATATATATATATATATGTTATATATATATATATATATATATATATATATATATATATATATATATATATATATATATATATTAATTTTTTTAAAGTAAAGTCAAGTGGGTATTATCATCTTTGCGTCTAAAATAAAAGTAAGGGTTTTTTAGTGGCGCAAAAAATTTTTTTTTGGCTTTTCTTGCACAAACAGTAGGTGCACTTCAAAAACAACCCCAAAACATGCTATAACTTATTAATTTGCTAAATTCCACTCATTTTTAGAGAAATTGAAAATTGTTTTTTTTTTCGTGTACACTATGGGTTTTTTCATATACTCACTTTGGTGGGTATCTGTGTGTAAGTGGTTGCATAAAAATTCACCAAAATTGTTCTGTAAATTGATAAAGCAGGGGTTTAACATAAAATCATTTAATATTCCTATATTTGCCACTGGTCATCAAGGGATTTATGCTGAAAAAATACAAATGTTGAAAATGAATGAATCAATTTTCAAAATTTACTAAGTCAGTATGGAAATGAATATATAATGTATATTTTTACTTATGTAATGTACTTACATAGTGATATACCTATTTTAAGTCAATTTCTCATGCATGAGTGGAATTAGAGGTGTGTTTTTTCATGTACAGTTTTTTTAAGTGGGTTTTCCAGATACACTGACTATATATATATATATATATATATATATATATATATATATATATATATATATATTATATATATATATATATATATATATATATATATATATATATATATATATATATATATCATAATCATCACCCACCTTCTCTCCCCAAGACTGGGGGTAAGGTGCGTAGCATGCACAGAAACAGAAAAGTAGTAGAAGAATATGACGCAAGTCGAAAGAAAGCCCAGCCTTGCCTCCCTTTTATTCCCCTTAAGACACGAAATATATATATATATATATATATATATATATATATATATATATATATATATATATATATATATATATATATATATATATATAGTAGTATGAATAAGAAATTAGAGATATATATATATATATATATATATATATATATATATATATATATATATATATATATATATATATATATATAAATTAGCTCCTTAATGTGTGTTGCGATATAAAAACAAAATTGTTGATGCTCAGAGTTCATGCCCAGATATTCGTGCCTCAGATAAAAGTGTTTTAAAGAAACGTTAACAATTGGTATTTCCAGTAGTTATTTTTACACGTTAATCTAATTTTGCTTTCTTCTGAGAAAATAAAAAATATTTTTTACAGGAATCAGTAGGTGGAACACACGTAACAAACATAGTTATATCACGTTTACTTACCATTATTGGACACGTGGCGCTTCGTCAGCTAATTCACTTGGATACCTTCATCTTCACTGAATTGAAGAGAAGAAATTACCTGAGAGAGCAGCAGCAGGAGCAAAATAAGAAAACGAAGAGTAGAAAAAAATCTCGGAAGCGGAATTCGAACGTGACCTCGGCATCGGAAGTCTCCGTTAATAAGGTTTGATTATTTTTGGACTATAATAAAAAGTAAAAATTAATTTAAAACCTTCATTTTTTAAAACTTTTCAGATTTGAAAAGGATCGTGATAATACTTCTATTATTTATACTAATGATAATGTACTACTAATAATAAAAATAACAATTTGTAAAAATTTATTATTATTATTATTATTATTATTATTATTATTATTATTATTATTATTATTATTATTATTATTATTATTATTATTATTATTATTATTATTATTTTGAATTTAAATTATCTAAGCTACAATGACAATAATAACGAACAGATACTCACTTTTTGTAATAGGTGGAATGAAATTTGTTTTCTCTTCAGTATTGTGTGAATTTGAATTTTTAAAATTGTATATTTATCTAACACTTTCTTATTACTACAACACCATGAACACAACCTCACCGCGGCCTCTACGAGAATACCTCCCAAAGCCGGAATAAACCGGTTTAAGTGTCAAAAAAATTAATAAATAAAGTCTTAAGGGCAAGCACCTTCCAACCTCCAGATTACTAAATTTTCCATTACATTTGAATGCCTAACGAAGATAAATACTTGTAATAAAAAACATTTGCTTCAAAACGCAAAAAACATAGGCTTAACCGAAAACAAAAAAAAGCAAGGCTCGTGCAAAGCAAAAGCAACACGTGCAGCCAAACACCATCCTCTCCATGCCAAAATATCCGAACTGGATCAATCCATTCAACTTTTGTAATCCTTTTTTAGTTGAACTTCCACTTGATCCACGCAATATCTATCCTTAAACTCTTTCTCAATATCTGTGTTACTGAATATATCTCATTCTTCGGAATCTTACTATCCGAATACACCTTGATTTGTAATCACTCTTCGGCAACAGCTTCTCTCCAACATTCTTCCAAATATATACTCTCATGTTCACCTTCTATAAACTCTATAACTTCAGCCTCAATCGTAGAACTCCCAACCTTTTTCATACACCAACATTTCCAGGCAATAGGACATTTATTCCCTTTTTCATCCTTAAGGCCCACAATATAACCTACCTGAGGACTAACACTCTCCTCATTACCATAAAACGCATCCACATACACTTCCACCTCAAGTTTATTCAGCCAAATACCCATATCTATATCCTTTCCCCTTTTTATAATATTAATTATAATCCACTAATCTACTTTCGCTCACAGAATAACAAAAATCAGGTCTCGTCTCACCATTCACCCAATTGTAGCGCTCACGATATATATAAAGTCAACTCCTTACTTTCCATTTCCATATCACCAAAGAGTTCTCTTTTATCTGGGGAACACTTATACTTTCCATATATTTCTCTTGTTCCAGTCACACACCCCTTTCGTACTCATGTATATTAACACCTATATACATAAAACCCAAGTAGCGTCTTCTGAATCTATTTCTAACTTTTCTTCCATACCTTTTATGACTTCATCCATAAATCTTTCAAAACCGCGAAAACAAAAATCACCCACATTTGTACAGATAATCCCTATTAATCTCCCTTCTTTCTTCCATAAAATAAATCCAGTTCTAATTTACTTTTCATACCACCTAATTCCTCAATAACACCAACCACCTTGACATACCATGCTCTAGCAGCATCTTTTAAACCATAAACAGTTTTCTTTAATTCCCAAATACACTACTCTTTTGCTTCTTTAATAGGAATCCCATTAACTCTCCTTTTTATAACATTTAATTATAAACAAGCATATTTAATGTCAATAGAATTACACTTCCATCCCTCCGTTTTTATGATTCTTAAACAAGTTCTTAAAACCTCTTCTGAACAAGTTGGAGCTTCAGTAATCAAATCCTCTCTCTCTCCTCTTGAAACCCTCTTGCAACCAACTTCCCAATTATCAATTTCCTTTAGCTTAGCAGTCAAAACTCTTTCATCATACTAATTGTCCAACCAAACTTTCTCCTGATCCTCGATTCTTTCAATCTTTTTATAATCTCTAAAGTCAACCCAACTACACTCACCATCGCCACATTTTTAATATTATAACTGTCACTCCATTTCTTACTATTAACTTTCCATGCTCTACTTAACACTTTTACATCCATACATTCTCCATTCTCATTATTCTTGCATCTTTACTTTTTACCAATCTACTTTTGTCATAATCTCCTGCTGTTCTCCTTGATTATCCCTCCTCCTCCTCCTCCTGTACTTCTTCATCATCATTTATTATAGGGACTCGAACTTTTTTAAATTCTTCCTTCTATTTATCCCCTCCTGCTTCACAATCTTTCTCTTTATTTTCTTCTTTATATAGAATTTCCTCCTTATTCTAAGGTACCCCTGCTAATTTGGTAATATGTACCCTTGCTACATCCCTTCCTATCACTTTTGCCGGACCCCTCCATTGTTTATCCATATCTCTTACAAAAAACTTCCTCTCCTGCTTCAGCTAATTCGATAATACGTTCCCTTATCAGTCTCTTCATTGCTTTCTTTGTCATATCCTCTGATTCTTGTTGGATATGTATTATTCCACCTTTAAATATCCCATCAAAATGCTTTCTTAAAATTTCACCCTCTATACCTATTACACCCATGCTATTATCTTCCTCAGTTATATTGTTGGGTAACATTACATTCTTTTCAAAAGCTAATTGATTAGGTTAATACCCATTCCTATCTAGCAACCCATTCTTTGCTGCTACAGACCAAATCAAACTCGCATTCATACTAACACCTTCATCTTTAATTTTTCTCATAGAATCTTTCAACAGTCCCACTATTTTTTCACATTGACCATTTCTCCAAGGATTCTCATCCGCAATTGCCCATTGAATCATACTAAATCTTTCACACAAACCTTTCATTTTTTCATTTTGAAATTCTAATCCATTGTTACTCAAGATTTTTTCAGGTCCCCCAAATATACTAATCCATCTTTCTAATACTTTTTCCACTATTTCTTTAGGTTCTTTATTTTTTAATCCAACAAGCTTGACAGTCCCTAGTCCCAATATCAATCATTACAAGAAATATATATTCCTCTATCTCACCTAAATCCCATTGCTACAGTTGCATTGAAAACTTTTGCAAAAGGAAAACCCACTACTGGTCTACTAGGGATCTTCCTATACCTAACGTGTATCACATTTTTCACCATCATTTTCTACAAAACTTGCTTTCCATTCCTCACTACCAGTCTCATTCTATAAGCATCCCTAACCACCTCATAACCTTTCTTTGCTCTGGATGTCCAAACTGTAAATGTATCGATGTACTAGGTTTTTTTCTCTTATTCTCATTTAGAAAATCCTCTTTTGTACCAAATAACCACCAAACACTTAAGCCACCTTCAAATGCGTTTCAAACAGGGTTGCATTGGACAACTGCCCGGGGAGCTGCCCACCTACCCACCCTGGCTGGGCTTTTTATACAAAAAACCCGGGCAAAATGAAAGGCGGGTGTTTTATAAAAATTATAACGTAGATTGATATAATTATTAAGAACTGAGATAAAAGAACAAAATTATTACATATACGGTATTTACACTGTAATTACAGTATTATATAAATAAATGGGTTTTCAAAATTATATTAATTATATCAAATTTTATTAATAGTCTCTTGAAGTCTTGAACACAAAAGAAAATTTAGGTACATAATTATTACTTTGAAATAAAACTTAACATTAGTACAACAAAATGTAATTGCAACTTAATCATTAGTACAATAAAATGTAATTGTAATATTGTGAAACTGAAAGATGGGACAAAGATAAAAACAATAAACATAACTTTAAACTAATAAATATCAATTTAATTAATTTAATTTAATTAATTAACGACACATTGGGCCTTTTTAGAAAAAAATAACTAATTTGATTTAATTAATAAGCACTTGAAATGCTGAACTTTAAAAATTATATATAATTATGATATTTATTTAAGTAACAAACACAGATAAAAATTGCACAACATGAGGCCCATATATATAGTAGCTAATAGCTATAATCCTATATAGAATATAGTATTAAGTAAATTCAATTTTTGATCTACCATTGACTACCAATCATCACTTTTTGTATCTTTTAGCAATCTATGGCACATTACAAGTTTTTCTGCCCTTTCATTCCCTAACCTATTTCTAAGCTTCGTTTGGATCATCCCAAAATTTGAAAATATTCGTTCAATCGAAGTTGAGCTGGCTGGAAGAGATGATACCATTATCATTAATTGGCAAAATTCGTTTGTAATTAATTTGTTACTTTTTGAATTTTTTTGCTAATTATGCGCCACCATTTGGCAGGTTCCAGATTGTTTGTCATATTTTCTTTTAACAAACTTGGGATATTCTCCCTCATCCTTAATGGATAACAATAGTAATGGGGCAATATAAGATGATTTATATTCCCAATCCATTCAGATTTTCTTTCATTTGGTTCTTGTGTAAGGTCAACTCCTTTATATTTTGGGTGGGCTTGATAAGCAACAAGATGAGGAGGGGTTATACATTGGTCAAATCTTTTTTTTTATTATTTGTAAGTAAGGTTGTAGCTCTGAAGCATTTATTAAATCCATCCATACATCAACAACATCTCCCAAAGTGCAGTCATCCATCTGCATAGTATTCAGAGCAATGGAAACTCTTTTCAGTTGTTTTTGAAGATTTAAAGATTCCATGTGAATGCCTGAATTTTTTATAATAGCTTTTATATTTCTGTCAATCTGAAGCTCGTGCTCCATGACAATTTCCAAGTATTTTTGATAATTTTTTAGGTACGTATCATTACAGGCATCCTGACTGCTCTATCTTGTTGAATTTGGAAGTTGCGGCTTTACTCCATTTTTTTTTTATAAAATCTTTAAATTTTTTATAAAATCTATTTTGTCCATTTTGCCCAAAAAAATCTGGGTTTTTTAATAAAACCCTGGTGGGCTGGGCAATTAAAAAAAAAAAAAAAACTGGTTTTTTTGCAACCCTGCTTTTCATTCACCAAACATCTAACTTTCATGTTATTAAAAACATTTATTTAACTCATCTTTCCTCAGATTTATAATAGTATCTATCCTTTTCAACGATTCCCTTCCTAACAACCAAGGTATATCCCCTTTAACCACATGTTATAAAAAAAAAAAAAAAAAACCTTATGTTCCCCACATAACACAGTATTTTAAATCTTGTAACTGCCTGATAAGTAGAATCACCAGACACATATTTCCCATTTATCCATATCATAAATTCTTACACGTCTTCTCTGTTCCTTTGATTCATACTACCTACCACTAAGCCTAGTCACTTCTCACCTGTCATTCTTCTGACATCTAGTATCCACAATCGCACATATTTCTTCATATTCACCTGTTCTTTGTCTCTCAATTCACTTTTACTACGAAAACCCTGATTTCCTGTTTGAGAATCCCAATTGATCCATCCTCTTCCTCTACCACTCTCATACTTCCTGTCTGTTCTCCAACATTAAAATCACCCCTATCACCTACTACTTCCTCTCTCTCCTTTTATACTGTCCTCTCTTGGGACTTTGAGCCGCAAAATGATATATCGAGCGACACAAAATACATTTAATCACCCCCAAATTTATTTTTCCAATTCATTCTTAATTCTTCACTATCTTTATCCTTTTCATGATTGATCTTCTCTTCTTTACTTTGACCACCATCTACTACTCTCTACTACTTTCACTAGTAACCCCCTCACACACGTTTATTAGACCATTCTTAAAGTTTTCAAACTCCCAAGGATCCTTCCCACAATATGCTAACACCATCTGTCTCTGATTTGTATTAACATTAGCTCCTTCCAGTAAATAGCACATCTCATATCTTCCCCTAAATCAACTCTTACCAGTCATCTTACACTTACTTTCAATCACCTCATACCTGTTTGTATATTCTATCATGCCTTCTTTTTCTCCTTTTAATATAAAAAAAAATTCCAGTATTCTATCATACCTGCCAAGCGGTTTCTTCTTACCATATTTTTTATCCATCTCCTCTAACATCTTCATACCATCATCCTTTCCTAAATCACCCAGATCTATATTACTTATACTTTCAAAAAACTTTCTCCCAGACTCATTAGAACCTCACCATCTGGATATTCATAATCTTTTCCATCTAACTTATACCACCACTCTACTTGTTTTTCCACACCTCATAAGATCTTTTCCTCGACTCCACCTTGAAACACTGACACAATCTCCTTCCTTTCCCATCTATTCTCTCCTTTTGTTTGCCCTTATTACCAGACGAATGGTCCATATCTAAAACCGACAAAAAATCCTACCACACACGAAACCCTAAGAGCTTGCGAAACTCCGCTCTGCTACCACTGTGAATTTAAACTATCTAAGCTACAATAGCAACAATAACGAACAAATACCCACTTTTTGTAATAGTTGGAATACAATTTGTTTTCTTCTCCTCAGTATTGTGTGAATTTAAATTTTTTAAATTATATTTTTTCCTAACACTACCTTATTACTACAACCCGAAGAACACAACCTCTCTGTGGCTACTATGAGAATACCTAACAGAGGGGGAATAAACCGGTTCAAGTTTAAAATTAATCAATAAAAGTAGTTGCTAGTTCCTACCAAACTCCAGAATACTAAATTTTCCTTTATATTTAAATGCCAATGGAGACATAATATACTCCCCTGCCTCATTCTACTATTAATATTAAACCATTCATATTCTACTCCATTAATTCTTACACACACTTCACTATCGACATAGATACTTTTGATTCCATTTAAAAGCTTACCACCAACACCATATATCGCTAACACCTGTGACAGAGCTTCCCTAGTAAATCTGTCATATTCCTGTTACAAATCCATGAAGTCTAGATACATTTTACTCTTCTCTCATATTCTCAATCATTTGTTTCAATGTCAAGATTTGAACTACACATTCTTACCACTTCTAAATGCACCTTGTTCCTCGCCAATCAGTCCCTCATTCACTCGACGCACTCTTTCAACCAAATATTCAGTATATATCTTTCCTACAACTCGATAAACTAATTTCTATATATATATATATATATATATATATCTCTATATATAGAGTATAAATAAATATATATATATATATATATATATATATATATATATATATATATATATATATATATATATATATATATATATATATATATATATATATATATATATTCCTCTTATCCCCAGTTTCTCCCCAAGACTGGCGGTAAGGTGCGTAACAAGCATCAGAAAAGAAAAGCAGTAGAAGAATATGACAAAGTCGAAAAGAAAGCCCAGCTTCCTGTTCCATTAATTAGTGAGAACTTGCCGCAGTCAGAAATCCACCCTATAGCTTCACGGGACTGCAACGGGCCATCATCACTATGGTGTAAATTGTTGGGTGAAAGGGTTCATCCCTTTGACCCAGGTGAGCCACAACCATACCCCCACAAAAACCCAGTCATTCTCTCTTATTATGCACCTTTTATTCTAGCCGCCTCTGCCAAACTCACATTTCTCTCCTTCAGACATTCTGCTTACTGACTCAATCCACTTCTCCTTTTTCTTCGATCTCCCAGCCGGTCGGTTTTCAACACACTCGCCACATACATCCGCTTGCTAAATCAACCGACTATCATTCATCCTTTCCACACACCAAACCATCTCAACATATACTTCATTTATTCTCTCATTTACCCCTTTCTTTCACAACTAACTCTCTAATAAGTTCATTCCTCATTTTATTAATTCTTTCACACCTAGCATGTCTCTAAGATTGTCCATCTGAACACATTGAAACTTAGACATTGCACTTTATTCCAGACCATAGTCTCACCACATAATAACACAGGTAACAACATACCTCCTAGATCGTCTACTGCCCAAGACTTAGTCCCTTGTTCACCAACGATTTAATTGCACCAGCAACCTTCCTGGCATTCACAACTTTCCTACTACACTCTTCATCGTCCGTTCCCTTCTCATCCAACATATACCCTAAATATTTAAACTCAGACACTTGTTCCAGCTGCTCACCATCTAACATAACTTCACACTGAGGAGTGTCCTCACTCACAACCATAACCTTACTCTTATCCACGTTTACTTTCAAGCCCCTCCTTTTACACACCCTGCCAAATCTCTCTACTCAATCCTCTCAACTCTCTTCAGATTTGCCATGCAGAACCAAATCATCCGCATATAATAGGTAGGAAACACTTCCACTCATCTCCATTCTCCACCATTCTAACACCATTTCCTGCCATCCCCACCTCGAATTGTTTCATAACCCCATCCATATACAAATTTAATAACCAAGGAGACATAACACAACCCTATCTCACTCCGCTATTAATCCGAAACCAATCACCATTGACACCATTTATTCTTACACACGCTTCATTATCGTCATACATACTTTTGATTCCATTCAGAAGCCTACCACCAACACCATATATCACTAACACCTGCCATAAACCTTCCCTATTAACTATCATACGCCTGTTGCAAAAATCCATAAAACCTAAATACAATTTATTCTTCCTCATTTTCTCAATCATTTGTTTCAATGTAAAGATTTTACATCCACACATCCTCACCACTCCTAAACGCACCTTGTTCTTCATAAATCAGTCCATTCACTCGACGCACTCTTCGACCAAAATACCAGCATATACCTTCCTACAACACTCAATAATAATAAACTTATTCCCCTATAATTTCTAAGTATGTCTTTATCTCCCTTATACCCTTATATATGGGTACTATTACCGCTCTCCAATCCCTTTGAACTATACCTTCTATAAACGCTTTATTACATAATAACTTTTAAATCCAATCAATCACCATTCAGCCTTTGATCAATTCACCAGTAATATATCTATACCTGCAGATTTACCTATATTCTTCAACTTTTTCACTCTACCCATTACCTCATCCTACTAATAAACCTCATCCCCAAATACCTATTCCTTCTTGCACCATCAAACCCACACACATTCACTATATATATATATATATATATATATATATATATATATATATATATATATATATATATATATTTATATATATATATATATATATATATATATATATATATATATATATATATATATATATATATATATATATATATAGTATATATATATATATATATATATATATATATATATATATATATATATATATATATATATATATATATATATAGGGTGTATCGTTAATATTGCGAAAAAATTTAGTATGATATTCCTTGCATAAATATAAGATAATGTGTCAATAAACATTTCACCGAAAACGCTTCGTTTCCAAGATACAAGGTTGTGAAACTTATGTGGGACATATCTGATATATTCCATTGCCCGTCCCGTAACCGCATCTCAACCTTTAATAATAAGTAACACAAGGTTACTATAGGAAAGGTTACTTACCTGTTATTTACTAGTTCCGTATCCCGCTTCATTTATACATATACGTCAAGTTCTGTGTTCAACTGTTGCTCATATTTTCAAAAACAATTACACAAATAGTGAAATGTGCGATATGCATTTGTTTACGGTCGTACGAATGATCCATTAGCAGCCATGCGTCTCTATGACGAAATGTGCCCTAATCGTGTCATCCTGTATCATACTATGTTTGCCTCGTCTCCATCAACGTCTTAGAGAAACAGGAAGTTTTAAAAACTGTTTAATGGAAACGGTCGCACAGTATCAATTCCAGATGTCGAAGAACAGGTTCTTCAAGAACTTGAGGACAGTCCCAACAATAAGTATCAGAAAGATTGCTGCAACACCACATGTGGAAGTCATTCGACAGTTTTCTAGGGTATTGAAAATCAACTTCTGTACCCTGATCCAACGAGTGCAGGTACTTGTACCAACAGATTCTTCCTGCAAGAGTAGCGCTTGTGTCGATGGATAAACAGAAAATCGTGACAAATCCCCACCATTTAGCAGAAATATTGTTCACCGATGAGGCAAATTTTTCCAAAGATGCCATATCGAACTTCTACAACAATCACATATGGGCTGATGAGAAACCCATTACGCAATAGGCGTTCAGTTTTCATTGAATGCATGGGTCGGAATGTTGGCGACCATTTGATAGTCCATTCTTTTACCAGCGAGGCTTACTGAGGACGTTTAACGCCAATTTCTGGAACATGACTTGCCTACACTACTGGAGACTCATTACAATTAAGATCGGCACTATCAAAACATTTAAGGCTCCAGCTCATTTCTCAGTTTAGCTGCTCGTAACTATTTGGAACACTGTGATACCCACGCGGTTGGATAGGGTCGAGGAGGTAGACAACCTTGGCCTCCGCGGTCTCCAGAACATGCATTGGATTTCTTCTTGGGGGGTCACCTGAAACATTTGGGTTATGCAACAGTTGAAAGTCCCGAAGTATTAAGGGCTCGCATAATCGCATCTTGTGACACAATTCGGCACACACACGGTAATTTTGAACGTGTCCGCCAATCAATGCGTCGCAGAATAGAGGCCTGTATTGCCGCTGGGGGTGCTCATTTTCAACATTTGTTATAACCTTAGTGCACCATTGCTTCTTACTATTTCTGTTGTATATTTTCTTCTGTGCAGTAATGTATGTCTTCTTATAATTAAATAAATTGAATGAATTTGTTAATTACCTTTCCAAATTTATTTTACTGTTTATTGTAACTTAATGTTTAAATAGGTTTCATCACCTTGTATCTTGGAAACGAGGAGTTTACAGTGAAATGTTTATTGACACATATCTTATATTTATGCAAGGAATATCATACTGAATTTTTTCGCAATATTAACGATACACACTGTATATATAGTCACAGGAAGGAGACATCGACGAAGAAATGGGACTCACTGGTGCAGTTGCCGACGACATGGAGGCAGATTATATTCGGTCAATTTGTGAAAAAGAGATCGTCAATGCGGACTCGCTTCTTGCAGCTTTAAAGTAAGTATTATTTGTAGTTGTAGTAGCATTGGTAAAAGTATTTGTATTAGCAGTAATACAACATTTTATAAATCTATAAATCAGTGAGATCGAAATTTATTTATATTTAAGGTAAATTTTCATTTTTATAATTTGTAGATGATGAGGAATATTTTTTCATTGTTCATTTATCACCTACATTATTCTTTATCTAAATTTTCACCATTGTTATTGTCATTGTAAAAGGAATTGTTCTTTGGGATTCTCGGAGCATTGGCCACGGTCATTACTGCTTATCTTCACCTGTTAAAGAGTTTTGTAACTTTATATACTGTAGTTAATACGATAATTTTAGAATAGAAGAAAATTATTTTATAAGATCTCTGTTGTAAGAGACCATGGCCCTAATTGATACCCATCAAAGATGGGAAATCAGAACAAATTGCAAAGTTAAGAAAGAAGAGTAGTATCCATTGTAATAGCAACAGTATTTGGGAGAGTAAAGTAGTTTAGTGTTTGGAAAGAAATAGAGATAAACAGTGTGGTTGGGAGAATTGTTAAGATGAAATTGGCTAATTCTCCACCCTTTCGGGTAGAACTTTGTGAGTGAAACTGCTCCAGATGTCATGCATGCTTCATACAAGGACATCTCTTCCCACCCCCATCCCTATATAGTGCAAGCGGTCGATGTGGTGTAAAGAGGTTCTCTTGGCTCCTCGGATCACCTAGCCACTAAATTCTGTTTTGTAAGAAAAACGGTGGGACTTTTCCATGAAATGTCACGATGGAAGGAAATACTCAAGTTTGAGTTTTGTTCGTGAAGAAAATATTGGAGTTGTGTAGAAGATTGCATCAAGTAGATAGAGGAAGGAATTGAGATATTAACGCATTGAAATATTAGAAAGACCTAATTTCAATTGCTCTAAGGTCACCCTATAGTATCTATTATTCGCTGGTGGGTAGAATATTTTTCAAAATGAGAGTAATGAAAGATGAGTCATTGACATGAGATTGGATAGGTGAAGTAACAAACAGAAAGTTATTTGATGGAAACCACATTTGTAAGGACTGCTTAAAACTTATCTTCTGTATTTTCAAGGTGATTATTAGAACTATTCTTGATATTTTGGAATTGATTTTTCAAAGAAATCTTACAAATTCACCTACAGGATTAATTTAAAATAAATATGAAATCTATTTATTGTTTATTTACCTAACCCATCTACTATTCATTCTGCAAAACATAACAATAGCTTCTATTAGTGAAGCTCACTAACTATGATATTTCACACCTTTGTTGCTGTTATATAATTTATATATAATGGAGTAAACATTTAAATAAATCCAGTCATACATTTTTCCTTTTTTTTTTATCTTCTGTTCTTTTACTTCTACCTTCTCATCTCCTCTGAAGACAGTGACCTCAGTATGTCTTCTCTCAAGATAGTGACCACAGTATGTCTTCTTTCTCCTCTAAAGACAGTAATCTCAATATGTCTTCTCTCCTCTACTTAAGGCAATGACCGTAGTATATCTTCTCTTCTTTCTCCTCTGAAGACTGTGACCTCAGTCTGTATTCTCTTCTTTCTTCTCTTCTGAAGACAGCGACCGCAGTATGTCTTCTCTTCTTTACTCCTTGAACCCTATTCCAGGTCCAATTTTTCTGTCAAGGAACTCTTCTGTTCCATCCTGTAGATCATAACTATGCACATTTGTTTAAGGACTGTTTAAAATTCCTCTGTTTTTTCAAAGTGATTATTAGAACTATTCCTGATGGCATTATAAAATTGATTTTACAGAGAGCTTACATCATCTACAAAATTAATTTAATTTAATTATGAAATACATTTATATTCCATTTACCTAAACCATTTACAATTCATTCTACAAAATAAGTTTATTGAGAGAATGATAAATACTAATTGAGGAAAGTTTCGAAACCAAAACATTGTTGCAAATTTTATCAAGAACTTTCAATTTGCTCAGTGAAACGGATAAAGATTTATCGAAATACTGAAGATCAGAGAGATGAGGAAAGTTGTCAGTCGAGCGTGCCCTATGGAAGCTATTTGGCGATCTTAGCCAAGGTTTAAAATATGAAGAGGTTTCCAAACCTTCATACAAAAGGTAAATTTTAAAATTTTGAGCAGTAAGACAGTAGTTTGTTGCACAACTTGAATTCTCCAATGCTTCCAGCTAGAAGAAAAGGTTAAAATTGATAGGTAGAGAGGGATCAGTTAACTCAACACGCTGCAAACACGTTTTGAGAACTACAGGGTGGAGAACTAGATATATTATTGAATTTCCTATAAAAAAAATCATGTCGGAGAATAGTTTTTGTGTGATTGCGGGAATAAATAATTGCAATGTTAGTTACGGGAGTTAATTCCTGAAAATGTTTGTCCCTTTGACAAATTAAACAAGAACATTGAAAGTTAAGTCAAAGATTTTATGAGTTACGGCATAATGTACGCCTCCATGCCAAAAGAGAGAATTTTTTTTGGTTTGTTTAGCGACTCCATACATTTAACCTCTTGCCTCATCAGCATTTGTTTCAAGGAAGTCGAAGAAGCATGCCATCAAGTCCAACCAATTCACTACACCAAAAACATAATTTCGATGGCAGGAACTGTTCCTGCAGAAGACTTGAAGATAAAGAACAGGATGCAAATATAAGAAGTTGGTTGGAGGAACCCAGAGAAGAGCAGATTTTAACGGTATAAGGTGAGTTGAAAGTAAAGTGAAGATCTAGTATGTTTGGTTTATCTCAGAGATGGTCATAGTAAATACGTAGGGTGCAGCACTTGCCACCCAAGATTGTTATGAAAATGGAAGTGGCAGGCAGGTTCACAAGCTGTAACATCATAGCTGTAGAAATGCCAATATCAATGATGAGATTTCAAATCACTCTGAATGATTATTTTAAAAAAGTATGATGAACAACAGAGAATAATGTGTATTTTTGGAGCTTATACAGTCTTATATAATTATAATGGAGCTTATACAATATAGAACAGTCAGGAGTTAAGTAAGCAGCACATACGAGAGAATTTATTGATAGGTTAATAGGAAACATGAAATCATGAGGTAGAAAATTTGTAATGCTCTAAACCAGGGGTCTCCAAACCTTTTAGCCTAAGTCCCAATGGCTAAGACCTAGCTAGCTCATCATACCAAAGTTTGAAATCAGACTGACAAGTGTGATCTGAATTGCTGAAATATAGTGTGACTACTTTTGCTATTTGTGACTATAATTCATTTTAGTGCAAATACGGTGTGTTTAATTGTGTGTGTTTAATTTAATTAAAAGTGTCTTAAAGATAAAATCAGTGCATTATACTGCGGGCCGTTGTTTGAAGACCACTGCTCTAAACTAATAATAATATATATATATATATATATATATATATATATATATATATATATATATATATATATATATATATATATATATATATATATATATATATATATATATATATATATATATATATATATATATATATATATATATATGGGAAACAAATGATTTGGAGAATAAGAGAGGAGAAGAATAAATTGTATTTAGGTTTTATGGATTTCCAACAGGCGTATGACAATATTAATAAGGAAGCTTTGTGGCAATTGTTAGTGATATATAGTGTTGGTGGTAGGCTTCTGAATGGAATCAAAAATATGTATGACGGTAGTGAGTAGGAATAAATGAGAGTTGAAAGTAGAGTGGTTTAATATTAATAGCGGCAAGGCAGGATGTATTATGTCTCCTAGTTATTTAATTTGTACATGAACACGTTATGAAAGAGGTATAGTGGCAGGGAAAGGTGTTAGAATGATGGAGAATGGAAGAGAGTGGAGGATGCTCTACTTATTATATACAGATAAATAGATGGTGAACAATTGGAGCAAGTATCACAACTAAAATATTTAGGATATATGTTGAATGAAAAGGGAACGGATGTTGTTGTAGAAAGTTGTGAATGTAGGTAGGTGCTGGTGCAATTAAATAATATTTTTTACATTATAGGAAGGGTTTTCATCCTATGAGTAAAGGTTACCTGTGTTGATGGTTGGCAGTGAAACTGTGGTATGAAGTAAAGAGGTATAGACGAGCAGGCCAATGTGTTCAGATGGACAATCTTTATGGCGTGTTAGGTGTGAGACGAGAGTGTACTGAGATGGTTTGTTCATATGAAGAGGATAAACGATAGTCGATTGGTTAAGCGGCAGGGTTGGCATTGATTAAATCAAATTGATTTAATCAGTTGATTAAATCATTTGATTTTTTTAAGAGCTAAAATCATGATTTTTTTCTAAATTAAAATTATTACTAGTTATCACCTGATTAATGATAAGTATATTTTATCTATATAATGAGCAAATTCATCAATGTAGTTTCAAGTAATATTTCCACAAAAAATAAATGAAAATTACAAAACTTTCATATATTTTATAATATATATATATATATATATGGTTATATATATATATATATATATATATATATATATATATATGAGTATATATATATATATATATATAATATATATATATATAGAAAGATATATATATATATATATATATATATATATATATATATATATATATATATAAATATATATATATATCTTTCTTTCTTTCTTTTCACCTTATTTCTCCCAAGATTGGGAGTAAGGAGCGCTACAAGAATCGGAAAAGAAAAGCAGTAGGGGAGAGTATGATAAATGTCGGAAAAGAAAGCCCAGCCTTACTCAGCCCCTCTCTGTACCATTAATTATTGAAAGCTCGTCATAGACAGAAAATCCACCCTAAAGCTTCAGGGGACCGTGACGACCCTCATCGCGCAAATCGTCAATGTAAGGGCCCATCCCTGGCCCAGGTGTGGCCGCCACAACCATGTGAAATTAAAACCCCGCCACCTTCCTATTATGCACCTTTATTCTCACCTCTGCCAACCCACATTTCTCTCCTTCAGACATTCGTTTACCTGACTCAATCCACTTTCTTCTGGTCTCCCAGCCGGTCGGTTCCCACACACTTCCACTATACATCCGTTTAACCAAACTGATCATTCATCCTTTCCACGTGACCAAACCATTTCAAATATACTTTCATTTATTCTCCTATTTCACCTCTTTCTTCACACCACACAACTCCCTAATAAGTTCATTCCTCATTTTATTAAATTCTTCACACCTAGTATGCCCCTAAAAGATTGTCCATCTGAACACATTGAACTTAGATCTATATTTTTATTCCAGACCATGGTCTCACTACCATACACAACATAGGAAATAACATACCCTCATGTAAGACCTTAGCGCACTCAAGACTTCTTAGTCCCTTTACATTCACCACTGATTTAATTGCACCAGCAACCTTCCTGCTATTCACAACTTTCCTAATTTTCACTCTGCATCATCTGTTCCCTTCTCATCCAACATATACCCTAAATATTTTAAACTAGAGACTTGCTCCAGTGTTTCACCATCTAACACATAACTTCACACTGAGAATCAACCCACCGCCAACCATAACCTACTTTATCTATATTACAAGCTTACTTTTCAAACCCTCCTTTTACAACACCCCACAAATCTCTCTCTACCAATCCCCTCAGACAATCTCTCTCAGATTCGCCACACAGAACCAAATCATCCAAAATATAATAGGTAGGGCACCTCCACTCCTCCATTCTCCATCATTCTTAACACCATTTCCTGCCATCCCCACCTCTAATTTTCTCATAACCCCATCCATATACAATTGAATAACCAAGGATATAACACATCCCTGCCTCTCACTGGGCTATTAATCCTAAACCAACTCCATTGACACCATTTATTCTATAACACACGCTTCACTATCGTCATACATACTTTTGATTCCATTCAGAAGCCTACCACCACAACACCATCATAATATATCACTAATACCCGCCACAAAGCTTCCCTATTAACCTATCATACGCCTGTTGGTAAATCCATAAAACCTAAATATAATTTATTCTTCTCCTCATTTTCTCAATCATTTGTTTTAATGTAATAATTTGATCCAACAATCCTCTACCACACTCCTAAACGCACCTTATTCTTCTTCACTCAATCAGTCCTTCAGTCACCTGACGCACTCTTCTGACCAAAATGCCAGCATATATAATTATATATATATATATATATATATATATATATATATATATATATATATATATATATATATATATATATATATATATATATATATATATATATAATTTAAATAACTTATTTAAACAAATAATAATTATATTACTAAACTTATTTTTAATTAGGTAATAATTAGGATTATTTACTAATTTTATCAAAATAATAATAAAAAGGCAATTTGTGCCTAAAAAAAATCAAAGAAATCAAAAAAATCATTGATTTTTTTATTTTTTTGATTTTTAGGCAAATTTTTTTTTCTAAATTAATAATTATTACTAGTTATCACCTGATTATTGATAAGTATATTTCATCTATATAATAAGCAAATTCATCAATGTAGTTTCAAATTATTTTCAATAAAGAAATAAATAAAATTAGATTACTCAGATATTATACAGTGTATATATATAATTTAAATAACTTAAACTAAATAATAATTATACTTACTAAATTTACTAATTTTGTCAAAATAATAATTAATTAAAAAGGCAATTTGTGCCTGAAAAAATCAAAATCAAAAACAAAAAATCATTGATTTTGATTTTTTTGATTTTTAAAAAAAAATCAAAAAAATCACCAACCATGTTAAGCGGATGTATAGTGGTGAGTGTGCTGGGAATCGACTGGCTGGGAGACCAATAAAAAAATGAATTAAGTTTGTGACAGAACTTGAAAGAGTCTAGAAGAAAGGTGCATAGTAGGAGTGAATGGCGTGGATTTTGTGAGGGGGTTTGGTCTTGGGCTTTGCCCAGGGGATGAACCCCACAGTGAGGGTCGTCTTCGCGGTCAAGTAAAGCCTCAGAGTGGATTTTTCTGATTGCGACAGGTTCTTGCGTCACGATCTTTTACTACGTTTCAGTTCCTTTTTTTGCTACACACCTCACCCCAAATCTGGTGTAGGAGGAAGAAAATAATAATAAACCATTTTTTATATATATATATATTATATATATATATATATATATATATATATATATATATATATATATATATATATATAGGTATATATATATTAATAATAATGATAATATACCATTTTATATATATATATATATATATATATATATATATATATATATATATATATATATATATATATATATATGTATATATATATATATATATATATATATATATATATATATACTTTTTTAGGCCTACAGTAATTAGTATTTGTGCCAATCCTACCAAATATTCAGACCAATATGTGAGAACGTCTGCTTCTCTTGCTTTGGCTAAATTTATGTTAGTTTCCTCAGAAATTTGTGAAGAAAACTTACAGGTAAAATTTACAGTAATTTTTATTTATTAATTTTATTTATTGCTCCTGAAAGAAATATAGCAGTGTTTCGAACCTTTGAAAAAAAAATGTGTTCAGTATATTCGATACCACCTGGATATGTAATATGTAATGACTGTAAAATAAGAGTTCAATAGAGTTTTTCTTATTATTATTATTATACTTTTGAATTAAAAATTGTTGAAGGAGAAGGAATGTTAATTAAGCCGTTGAATATAAAAGTGATGCGTCAAAATTTTTGACTTTAAGAAATTAAAGTTAAAGTTGACGTTTCCCATTGTATTCAATGGACAACTTTTGCACATTCACTGTCTTATCTTGAGATACAATCGAGATAGACTTACACAATTTTAGCACAATGAAGAGCTATCTAATGATGGTGAAAGTCCGATTTGTACATCAAACTAAATTACAACCATCTGTTTGACGAACCAATCAATTTGGAATACAAAAATAAAAAACATAACAAATTGTTTATATAACAAATAATGATCAACTATTGTGAAGAACAATCAATTTTAAATCATTACTACTTTCAATTTCTTTTAAATGAATGAAACATTCATCAATTCAAATGGTCCTACCACACTGCCATATTGTTTTACATTTTTGCAAAGCACATCCTAAATTCGACATTTTTTACCAATTATGTCCAGTTTGACAAAAAAGGAATTCAAATTCGTGGGATCTTAAGTTTGTAAAGCGCAAATTGCAAAAGCGAAAAAAAACTTTAAAAACACATTTTACTCGAGAATTAATGGAACATTCAATTTTAAATCATTACTACTTTCAATTTCTTTTAAATCAACGTGAATAAAATTTGAAATAGCTTAGCCTCTTTATATATAGCTTATCTTATAATATATATATATATTATATATAATATATATATATATATATATATATTATATATATTAAATAACATACCAATAAATAATATATAATATGCAAATAAAGAAAGCAACAATTAATGGGAAGTAAAAATTTACTGCCTTCACCGGATTGAACACCGCCATGTTGCGAATAGGACAATATACCCGATTGCTTTACCACTGGACCATCCCCCCAACCCAAAAGTTGGATTCAAGAACAGTATAAAGCAACCGAATCTCCCGTCAATTCGACATCACCAGGTGTCCAGCCTTACCTTCTTCTTTTATATTTTAGATGTTAAATATTGCCAGAGAAGGAAAAGAGGAAGATGAAATAAGAAAGAAAAAAAAACATAATTAATGGGGAATATAAAGAAATTACGGCCATCTCTGGCGATTGAACCACCGCTTGTTGAGAATGAGGACAATATACCCGATGCTATAACAGTTACTATCTCCAGCCCCAAAAAAGTTGGAATCTAATAAACAGTTATAAAGCCAACTGAGCTTCCCTCAAGCGACATCACTATGTGCCAGCCTGTTCCTATCCCTCGTTCTTATATTTTAGATGTGAAAAATATTTCATATTAATCGCAATTAGAAGATGTAAATAAAGGGGGGAAAGAGGAAAAAACACTATAGATATAATGAAGATAAAAATTATTGCCTTCTACTGGATTGAACCACCTTGTGCGAATGAGGACAATATACAAGAGGACTATCCTCCAACCCAAAAAAAGTTGATCAAGCAACCAGTTATTAAGCAACCGACTCCCGTCCAAGCGCGACATCACCCAGTGTCCAGCCTGTCCTACCTCTAATTATATTTTAGAATGTTAAATATTGCATATTAATCGCAAAATAAGAAAAGTAAAAAGAAGACATATAATAGGAAGATAAAGAAATTACTGCCTTCTCCTGGATTGAACCACCGCTTGCTGAAATGAGGACAATATACCGATGCTATACAATTTTGAGCTATCTTCAAAACCAAAAAAAGTTGGATTAAAGAACAGTTATAAAGCAACCGAGCTCCCGTTCAAGGCGACATCACCAGTGTCCAAGCCTGTCCTATCCTCGTTCTTTATATTTTAATGTTTAAATATTGCATATTAATCGCATATTAGAAGATTTAAATAAAAGAAAGAACAAAAAATGGAAGATAAAAAGTTATCCTTCTCTGATTGAACCACCGCTTGTTGCGAAATGAGGACAATATACCCGAAGCTGTACAACTTAGCTACCTTCAACCAAAAATTGGATTCAAGAACAGTTTTATTAAAGCAACCGAGCTCCCGTCAAGGCGACATCACCAGTTTTTCACCCTGTCTCTCTCGTTCTTTTAATTTTAGATGTTAAATATTGCATATTAATCGCAATTAGAAATAAATAAAAGAGACAAAAGAACATATAATGGGAAATTAAAAGAATTTACTGCCTCTCTGGGATTGAACCACTGTTTTATTTGCAAATGAGACAATATAAAACTGAGCTATACTCAACCAAAAAAGTTGGATTCAAGAAACAGTTATAAAGCAACCGAGCTCCCGTCAAATCGACATCACCAGGGTCCAGCCTGTCCTATCCCTCGTTCTTTATATCTTTAGATGTTAAATATTGCATATTAATCATATTAATCGCAATTAGATAAGAAAGAACATACCAATTGAAAAAAAAATTACAGCCCTTCAAATTTGATTGAACATCCGCTTGTTGCGAATGAAGACAATATACCCGATTAATATGTAACTGAGCTATCTTCCAACCCAAAAAAATTGGATTTAATGCAACAGTATATAAAGCAACTGAGCTCCCGTCAAGCGACATACACAAGGTGTCCAGCCTTCCTATTCCTCTTACTTAATTTAGATGTAAAAATGAATAATAATCGCCAATTAGAAATGTAAATAAAGAAAAACATTATTAATGGAAATAAAAAATTACTGCCTTTCTGATGAACCACCACTTGAATGCGATGGAGGACAAATACCCGATGCTATACAACTGAACTATCCTTCCAACCCAAAAAAATTGGATTCAAGAACATTATAAAGCAACTGAGCTCCGTTCAAAGCGACATCACCAAGTGTCCATCCTGTCCTATTCCTCGTCTTTATATTTAGATGTTAAATAAAGAATAATAATAATAATTAGAAAATGAAAAAAAAAAAAACATAAATGGGGAAGATAAAGAAATTAACTGCCTTCTCTGGCGATTAACCACCCTTGTTCGAAATGAGACCCAATATACCCGAATGCTATACAACTGACTATCCTCCAACCCAAAAAAAGTTGGATTCAAGTACAGTATAAAGCAACCGAGCTCCCGTCAAGGCGACATCCCCACGTGTCCAGCCGTTCCTATCCCTCGCTTCTTTATATTTTAGATGTTAAATATTGCATATTAATCCAATTAAAAATGTAAATAAAGAAAAGAAAACATAATTGGGAAGATAAAGAAATTACCCTTCTCTGGGATATGAAACCACCACTGTTGCGAAGAGGACAATTATACCGATGCTATAACAAATGAGCATCCTCCAACCCAAAAAAGTGGATTCAAAAAAAAAAAAATGAACAGTTATAAATCAACCGAGCTCCCGTCAAGCGACATCACCAGTGTCCAGCCTTCCTATCCCTCGTTCTTTATATTTAGATGTTTAAAATTGCATATTAATCGCAATATAGAAGAGTAATTAAAGAAAAGAACATATAATGGGAAGGTAAGGAAATACTGCCTTCTCTGGATTAAACCACCGCTTGTTGCGAATGAGGACATATAAACCATTGCTATACAACTGAGCTATCCTCCAACCCAAAAAAAGTTGATTCAAGAACAATTATAAAGCAACAAGCTCACGTCAAGGCAATCACCAGTGATGTACAAACCGTCCATCCCTCTTATCTTATATTTTAGATGTAAATATTGCATAATAATCGCAATTAGAAGATGTAAATAAAGAAAAAACATTATAATGGAAAGATAAAGAGAATTACTGCCTTCTCTGGTGATTGAATAACCACTTGTTGCGAATGAGACAATATACCCGATGCTTTATACAACTGAGCTATCTCCAACCCAAAAAAGTTGATTCAAGAACAGTTATAAAGCAACCGAGCTCCCTCAAGGCGACATACAGGGGTCCAGCCTGTCCTATTCCTCGTTCTTTAATTTTAATGTTAAATATTGAAAATTAATCGCAAACAGAAATGTAAATAAAGAAAGAACATATAATGGAAGATAAAGAAATACTGCCTTCTCTGGATTGAACCACCGCTTGTTCGAATGAGACAATATACCCGAGCTATACAACTGAGCTATCCTCCAACCCAAAAAAGTTGGATTCAAGAAACAGTTTTATAAAGCAACCGAGCCTTGTCAAGCACATCACCAGGGTCCAGCCTTGTCCTATCCCTCGTTCCTTTATATTTTAGATGTTAAATATTGCATATTTAATCGCAATAGAAATAAAAATAAAGAAAGAACATATAAGGGAAGATAAAAAAATTACTGCCTTCTCTGGATTGAACCACCCCTGTGTCGAATGAGGACAATATACCCGATAGCTCAGTCTAGACTCCAACCCAAAAAAGTTGGAATCAAAAACAGTTCTAAAGCAACCGAGATCCCGTCAAGGCGACATCACCAGGTCCAGCCTGTCCTATCCCTCGTTCTATATTTTAGAGTTAAATAGGCATATTAATCGCATTTAGAAGATGTAAATAAAGAAAGAACAATATAATGGGAAGATTAAAGAACATACTGCCTTCTCTTGCTATTCAACCACCGCTTGTTCGGTAATGATACAATATATAACCCGATTGCTAACAACTGAAAGCTATCCTCCAACCCAAAAAAATTGGATTCAAGAACAGTTATAAAGCAACCGACGTCCCGCCAAGGCGAAATTTCACCAGTGTCCAGCCTATCCTATCTCTCGTCTTTATATTTTAGATGTTAAATATTGCATAAATTAATCGCAATTAGAGATGTAAATAAAGAAAGAAACATATAATGGAAGATAAAGAAGATTACTCCTACCGGGAATGAACAACCGCTTGTTGAGAATGAAGACAATATACCGATGCTATACAACTGAGCTCTCCAACCCAAAAAAGTTGATTCAAGAACAGTTATAAAAGCAACGAGCTCCCTCAAGACGTATGCAACTCTAGCCTTCCTTTATCCCTCGTTCTTATATTTTTAGATGTTAAACATTGCAACAGGCCAATTAGAAGATGTAAAATAAAGAAAGAAAACAAATAAATGTGAAAGATATTGTGTTCGCATTTTGGTTTCAATGGAGGTTGAACCACCAAAAGTGAGAAAGAGACAATAAATACCCGATGCTTAACAACTGATCTATCTTCCAACCCAAAAAAGTTGGAATCAAGAACAGTTATAAGCAACCGAGCTCCCGTCAAGCGACATCACCAAGGTGTCCAGCCTGTCCTAATGTCCTCGTTTTTATATTTTAATGTAATAATATTGCATATTAATCGCAATTAGAAGATGTAAATAAAGAAAAAAACATATAATGAAAGATAAAAGAAAATTACTGCCATCCTGGATTGAACCACCGCTTTGCGAATGAGGACAAACTACAAGCATGCTGTACAACTGAGCTACTCCTCCACCCAAAAATATGATTCAAAACGACTTATAAACAACCGAGCTCCCTATCAAGGCGACAGCACCAGTTTCCAGCCTTCCTACCCTCCCTTCTTTAATTTTTAATGTTAAATATTGCATATAAAAAGCATTTAGAAATGTAAATAAAAGAAGAACATATAATGGAAGATAAAGAAATTACTACTGCCTTATCTTGGATTGAACCACCGCTTGTTGCGGAAAACACAAATAAACATTGTATAAAAATAAGTTCTTTCAACCCAAAGAAGTTGAATTCAAGAACAAGCTATAAAGCACCGAGCTCCCGTCAAGGGCGACATCGGCCAGTGTCCAGGCCTCCCATCCCTATCCCCCCCGGGCGGGGGGTTTTTTTGTTTTTTTCCCCTTTTTGAATCCAAAATATTTTAGATCGTTAAATATGCATATACGCAATATAAAGATGTAACTGCTGAAAAAGCATGCCACAAAGAAGATAAAAAATACTGATCATCAAATCAAATCAAGTATTCTTGCGAATGAGGACAATATACCCGATGCTATACAACTGAGCTATCCTCCAACCCAAAAAAGTTGATTCAAGAACAGTTATGAAGGCACCGAGCTCCCGTCAAGCGACATCACCAGGTGTCAAGCCTTTTTCCCTCGTTCTTTAATATTTTAGAGTTAAATATTGCAATTAATCTAATTAGAAATGTAAAATAAAGAAGAGAAACAACATATTGGGAAGGTAAGGAAATACTGCCTTCTCTGGGATGAAACCACCGCTTTTAGCGATATGCGAGACAATATACCATGCTAACAACTGACTATCTTTCCACCCAAAAAAAGTTGAATCAAGAACAGTTAATAAAGCAACCGAGCTCCCCGTCAAGGCGATATTACCAGGTGTCAGCCTGTCCTATCCCTCGTTTCTTATATTTTAGATGTTTAAATATGCATATTAATCGCAATTAGAAGATGTAAAATAAAGAAAGAACATATAATGAAAGGTAAAGAATTAACTGCCTTCTCTGGGATTTAACCACCGCTTGTTGCGAATGAGAACAATAACCCGATGCTATACAAACTGAGCTATCCTCCAACCCAAAAAAGTTGGATTCAAGAACATTTATAAAGCAACCAAGTTCCTGTCAAGGCGACATCACCAGGTGTCCAGCCCTTCCTATCCCTCGTTCTTTATATTTTAGATGTTAATATTGCATATTAATCGCAATTATACAAGATGTAAAATAAAGAAAAGAACATAATGTGAAGATAAAAAAATTAGCCTCGGTAAGAAATTGAACCACCGCTTATTTGAGAATGAGACAATAGACCCGATGCCTATAACAAATAGCATCTTCCAACCAAAATTTTGGCATTCAAAACAGTTATAAAGGCAACCGACCCCGTCAAGGCACACCAAAGGTGTGCAGGCCTGTGATATTCCCTCGTTCTTTTATATTTTTTAGATGTTTAAATACAGGTATTAATTTTCATTAAAAATGCTAAATAAAGAGAACATATAATGGGAACGATAAAGAAATTATGAATTCTCTGGATATGGGCACCGCTTGTGCGAATTTGAGGGCACAATATACCCGAGCTATACAACTGAGCTATCCTCCAACCCAAACAAAGTGATTCAAGAAACAGTTAATAAAGCAACCAACTCTCCCGTCACCCGACATCACCAGTGCCAGGTTGTCCATATCCCTCTTCTTTATATTTAGCATGTAAAGATTGCACATAATCGCAATTAAGAAAGATGTAAAATAAAGGAAAAACATATAATGGAAGATAAAGAAATAAAGCCTATCTTGTATGAACCAACCGCTTTGTTGCGAATAGGACAAGTAACCCGAATGTATAAAACTAACTATCTTACCAAACCCAAAGAAGTGCTGATTCAAGAACATTATTAAAAGCAAACCCGAGCTCCCGTCAATGCGACATCACCAGGTGTCCAGCCTGTCCTTATCCCTCGTTCTATATATTTAATGTGAAATATTGCATATAAATCGCCAATTAGAAATGTAAAATTGAAAAGAAAAGAACATATAAAGGAAAGCATTTAAAAAAGGAAAAATTACTGAGCTTCTCTGGGTTGAACCACCGCTTGTACGAATAGAGACAATATACTCGGTGCCATACAACTGAGCTATCCTCCAACCCAAAAAAGTTGAATTCAAGAACAGCTATGAAGCACCGAGCTCCGTCAAGCGCGACATTCACAGTGTCCCAGCCTTCCTTATCCCTCGTTCTTTATATTGTATACGATGTTAAATATTGCATATTATCGCAATTAGAAGATGAAAATAAAGAAAGAACAGCGATAGATGAAGATAAAGAATATGTCTAGACTCTACTCGAAGAGTAAACAGAGGCTCGCTTGTTGCGAATGAGACAATATACCCGATGCATATACAACGACTATCCATCCAACCCAAAAAAGTCTGGATTCACACAGACAGTAAACGAGCTCCCGTCAAGCGACATCACCCAAGTGTCTAGCCTGTCCTATCCCTCGTTCTTTATATTTTAGATGTTAAATATTGCATATTATCGCAATTAAACAGAAATGTAAATAAAGAAAGAAACATATAATGAAAGATAAAGAAATTATTTATTTTCTCTGGGATTGAACACCGCTTGTTGCCAAATGAGGACAATTTACCCGATGCTATACAACTGTAACTATCTTCCAACCCCAAAAATTTCGGAATCAAGAACATTATCCCAAACAACCGAGCTCCCTCAAGGCGACATTCACCAGTGTCCAGCCTGTCCGTTTCCTTATATATATATATCTAGATGTTAAATATTGCATATTCAACGCAATTAGAAGATGTAAAATAAAGAAAGAACAATAATGGAAGATAAAGAAAATTACTGCCTTCTCTGATTGAACCACCGCTTGTTCGCGAAGCAGAGACATATATACTCGATGCTTTACCACTGAGCATCCTCCAACCCAAAAAATTGGATTCAAGAACAGTATAAAAGCAACCGAGCTCCCGTCAAGCGAATCACCAGGTCCAGCCTGTCCTATCCCTCCGTCAATATATATTAATGTTAAATATTGCATAATTAAGATAATTAAGATATGTAAATAAATAAAGAAACATACAATGATGACGGGAGGATAAAATAATGCTAGATTATCAATGGTTGGAACAACCGCTTGTCGAATGAAACAATATACCCATGCTATAATACTGAGCTATCCTCCCAACCCCAAAAAAGTTGATTCAAAAACAGTTATAAAAAGCAACGAGCTCCCATCAAGGCGAACATACACCAGCTGTCCAGGCCTTCCCTATCCCTCGTCTTTATATTTTAGATTTAAATTATTGCATATTAATCGCAATTAGAATAGCTTGAATAAAGAAAGAACATATAATGGAAATAAAGAAAATTACTGCCTTCTCTGGTATTTACCCCGCCTTTGCGAATGAAGACAATAAAACGATGCATACAACTAGCTATCCTCCAACCCAAAAAAATGGATTCAAGAACTTATAAAGCAACCAAGCTCCCCACAAGGACATCACCAGGTCCAGCCTGTCCTATCCCTCAGTCCTTTATATTTTAATGTTAAATATTGCATATTAATCGCAAATTAAAATGTAAATAAAGAAAGAACATATAAGGAGATAAAGAAATTATTGCCTTCTCTGGAATTGAACCACCGCTTGTTGCGAATGAGGACAATATACCCCATGCTATACAACTGAGCTATCCCCAACCAAAAAAGTGGATTTCAAAGAAAAGTTATAAAGCAACCGAGCTCCCTCAAGCGACATCACCAGGTTCCAGCCTGTCCTTATCCCTCTTCTTTATATTTAGATGTTTTTTCTTTTTGAGTATTAATCGCAATTTAGAAATGTAAAATAAAGAAAGAACATATAATGTGAAGATAAACGAAATTACTGCCTTTCTCTGGATATGAACCACCGCTTGTTGCAGATGAGGACAAATATACCGATGCTATAAAACTGAAACTTCATCTTCCAACCCAAATGAAGTTGATTCAAGAACATTAAAAGCAACCGACCTTCCCGTATCTAAGGGCGACATCACCAGGTCCAGCCTGTCCCTATCCCTCGTTTTAATTTAGATGTTAATATGCATATTAATCGCAATTTAGAAGATGTAAATAAGGAAAGAACAATAAATGGAAAGATAAAGAAATTACGCCTTCTCTGGATTGAACCACCGCTTTGTTGCGAATGAGGAAACAATATACAAGATGCTGTAACAACTGAGCTATCTTCCAACCAAAAAATTGGATCAAGAAACAGTATAAAAGCAACGGAAGCCCCGTCAAGCGAACTATCACCAATGTCCAGCCTGTCCATCCCTCGTTCTTAATATAATGTTAAAAATTGCATTTTAATCGCAATTAGAAATGTAAATAAAGAAAGAACAATAATGGAAGATAAAAAGAAATTACTAGCCTTCTCTGGATTGAAGCCGACCCATGCCTCATATCAACGTTACCCACACCACTAAGAGCGGATCTCTAATACAGATCAATATCTTCTATATCTTATATGGCATCCTATAGCACTGTGCACTTGCACAACACATATAGAAGTCCTCTATACGCATGCTCACACGAGATGCGAACCGTCCAGGCAGCACACTCACGACGGCGAGCTGCGGTCGACGCCCGTCTATTCTTGTCTCTATTGAGTGTGAGAGCTTAACTACTATACATTATCACACATATATACACCACACACACACAAATATACAGATGACTGTATATATCAATAGGTAGAGCACCCTCCATTCTGCATCTCTGTATGCACCCAACCACACTATGCAGACATACCACATATTGAACTAAAAACTGCACAAACACTGAGCGTGCGATCTCCACACACAACTCTTCTCTTACACCACACCACCCATCGACTAACATGTCTTGTTAAAACTCCACTCTTAAACCACACGCGATAGTCTATATAAAACTCAGTCAGAGCCAACACTGTCCACACACACACTCTCTTATACCATCAACCTATCTCCGTTTCAGGTGCGGCTAACCATTGCATATATATATATATCAATTTGTCTATCAATTTATTTCCACACCACACACTAAATAAAAGAAAAAGACAATAACCGGCAGATTATTTAACACTCTGTCTATAGTTCCAATATATGGCCATCTATATATCTAGACCAACGCATGCTCTTCGCCAACTTCCTCGGATTCATTCGTAACTCAGCACACGCCACAAAAACGAAGCAGCATATAACCATATATCAGTTATGCAAAGCAACCAGCTCGTCTCTCATCTATAACGCCAAATCGCTAGAGCTTCGGCGAGCGTCTCTATCTCGACACTCTCTACTGAGTAATGCTTAAATATTGCATAATTAATCGCAATAAACATGATAGAGAGAAAGAGTAGCTGTAGTGAGCTCAACAATATACTGCGCAATCACTTAACACGCGTCGTGCATTCCAACCCTGCTGTTACAGTAAGACTAATGACTACCCGATCTATTACAACTTAGCTATCCTTCCAACGCCCACAACTAAAGTTGGATGCAAGAACAGTTATAAAAGCAACCGAATCCCTCTATATCTATCTCCCATTCATCTAACCAATCGATCTCAGATTGTCGTATCTCCCTCGTCACTCGTAATGAATGTAGAGTAACCGTTAAAATATTGCCATATTCAATATCGCAATTAAAGATGTAAATAAAGACAGAACATATATTAATGGAAGTCATTAAAGAAAATAAACTAGCGCTTAATCTGGGATAACCACCGCCTTTTGCGAATAGGACAAATACCGATACAACTAGCTTATTCCTCCAACCCAAAAAAAATTGATTCAAGAACAACTTTAAAAGAACCGACTTCCCATCAAGCGACATCACCAGTGTCCAGCCTGTTTTCATATCCCTCGTTCTTTATATTTAGAGTAAATATTATTATTTTAATCGCAATTAGAAGATGTAAATAAAAAAAAACATTATAATCGTTGATAAACCTTAATTAGACCTTCTCTGGGATTGAACAACAGCCTGGTGCGAATGAAGACAATATACCCGATGCTTTACAACTGAGCCAAACCAAAAAAATTGGATTCAAGAACAGTTATTAAGCAACCGAGCTCCCGTCAAGCACATCACCATGTGTCCAGCCTGTCCTATCCCTCTTCTTTATATTTTAGTTGTTAAATATGCATATTAATCGCAATTAGAAGATGAAAATAAAGAAAGAACATATAATGGAAGATAAAGAAATGACTGCCTTCTCTGGAATTGAACCACCGCTTTGCGATTGAGGACAATATACCCCGATGCTTAATAATGAGCTATCTCCAACCCAAAAAAGTTGGATTCAAGAACAGCTATAAAGCAACCGAGCTTCCGTCAAGGCGACATCACCAGTGTCCAGCCTGTCCTATCCCTCTTCTTATATTTTAGATGTTAAATATTCATTCGTATGAAATAGAGAAAAGATTGTAAAAAAGAAAGAACATATAATGGAGAAAGAATTACTGGCCTACTCTGGGATTGAACCGGAACCGATGTTGCAGTATGCAAGAAATATACCATACCAACAACTCGACCTACAACCCGTTTACAGAACAACCCACTAAATATTTCCACGCTGTCCTTTAACAAAAAGCTCAAATCCATTTTAAAGATTTTCCAAATTTACACAATTCACTGAAACTAACGATGTCAAATTTAGCCCTAGTCTATGTCAAATCCAAGCTCCACAAACCAAATACACCACTCCGCCCTGTTATTTCCAATACAACTGTCCCACCTACAAACTCTGCTTGGCTATCCACACAACTAAACCCACTCATAAACAACATCTCAAAAACATATATCATCAACTCTGAAGACTTTGTACAAAAAATTTTATGCCTCAAATCTGCACACACAACTTCTATAGCTTTGACGTCACATCTCTTTTTACATCAGTACCAGTACACACTGCCTTATATATGCTTGAACAATATATATCTGACAACAACATACAACTTTCCTTCCCCCTACCTCTCATACTAAATCTAATACACCTATCACTAGAACACAGCTTTTTCCAATTTCAACACTTTTTATTTACAAAAAACGGACTTAGTATGGGCTCCCCTCTATCTCCAACACTTAGTAACATCTACATGGAGCTAACAGAACATTTTCACATCCTTCCTCTTCCTGAACTGCAGCATGCTAAATGGCACAGCTATGTCGATGGCATCTTTGTTTCACTACCTCACAACATAGACCCAAAAAACATATTACAACATATAAACAACATACATTCCTCCATACAATATAGGGCCTACATTAGAATACCCTACCATCTCTACACTTCCTTTCTTGGACACCCTCATTTCTTGGCACAACTTTTTATCTAAACTTTTCCATATATAGAAAACCTTCATCTAATCCCTCCTATATACACTGGTTTTCCTCCCACTCCACTTCCACAAAAATAGCCACCCTTACCGGCTTATACATCAGAGCCTTCAGAATTTGCTCACCCATCAATCTTAACAAAGAAAATAATGTAATCAGAACCACCTTTAAGAAACTACAATACCCCAACCACCTCATTAATAAAGCTTACAGAAAAGCAAGAGCAAAATACTACAACAGTACCAATATCCACCACACAAAACACACCACCCATCCTTTCCTATCTCTCCATCCCAGAAAAAGCCACACAACACTTTAAAAAATACATACTCCAAAACATAACACTAACCTCCACTAATGCCCTCCCTTTAAAAAAACTTTTCCACCCACCCAGACCACCACCAGAACCTGTACAATGTATCTATACCATCTCATGCAATCAGTGCCCCAAAACATATATAGGAGAGACCAACAATTTTGATAGAAGAAAATACCAGCCCACATATGATCTCCGAATTGACAATCAGAACTCATCTTTAGCTATCCATAGATCACAAATTAACCACCATATAAATATCAATTTGCAACTTCAACCCTCTGCCACAATTTTTTTTTTTATGAAAATCATAGCCTAGACTCAAAAAAGTAATTTTTAACAACACAGTGCCTCTAAAACAGATTTTTATTAAAATCACAGCATAGACCTAAAAAAAATAGTAATTAAGAA
This sequence comes from Trachelipus rathkii, assembly GCA_015478945.1. Lineage (NCBI taxonomy): Eukaryota > Metazoa > Arthropoda > Malacostraca > Isopoda > Trachelipodidae > Trachelipus > Trachelipus rathkii. The sequence goes on along the minus strand of JABUQX010077574.1, from coordinate 10,752 downwards.
TAAAAAAGAATTATTTGTCGGTCTCTTTAAGAAAAAAAATTAGATAGTTATTTAGTATTTGACTTAGTTCACGTACATACCTATATTAAAATAAAAAACATCCTCATTTACACCACAAAATATGGATTATATTAAAAAATTAATTTGTCGAAGGAGGCTTAAATCCCCAACCCTGATTTTACGCATATATTTAAAGAAAAATATAAAAAAGAAAAACATTGAAAAATTGTTAACACGACGCAAATTCTCCATAACGTTTTTTAGCGACATCGCTCACCCACCTCCGATGCATTCAAACATATTCCAATCCCTATACACGATTTGCATTATAATTTCCGATATATCGATAATTCGTTCGAACGATTATTAACCAATTCGATTGTTCGGTTCAAATTTAACTATTTTACGGATATTAAAGAAAAAAAAAAAAAACAATATCCAACAATCACGACACATTTGTATCAAAAGTTGTCAAAAAACCTAAAAAAAATCAAATAAGATAAATAATTAAAAATAATTTTTTCTGATAATCTTATATATATACATAATCACAATAATATATATAATAATATATATATATATATATATATAACAATATATATATATATAATATATAAAATAGTAATATAAGTATAGTAACGTAGTAAATATATAATATATTATATAATTATACGGATCATGAATAGTATAGCATTCATTTTCACTATCCTTGTTTTCATAAATATTACCAGTATTATAATAATTATATTAAC
>JABUQX010077574.1:0-5000 GCA_015478945.1 Trachelipus rathkii | reverse complement strand
TATTATTAATCTAATAATATATATATATATATATAATATAATATATATAATATATTATATATATAATATATAATTTATATTATATTATAGTATATACAATATAATATAGATATATATATTAATATATATATATTGATATATATAATATAAACTGTATTATAAAATAATTATAATATATAAATAATATATAGGGTATTTTAAAAATAATAATACTATATATGATATATATATATATACCCTATCATATATTCTATTCTATAATATATATATATATTATATAATATATATATAGTATATATATATAATATTATATATTATAATATATATATATATATATACTATATATATATATATTACTGACAACATGTACTACTAACGCCCACACGGAACGGGAGGTCTGATCAAAAAAAATTTCATAGCAGAGCATCCTATTATACATAAATAGATGTTTAAGGGGCGAAATGAAATTTATTTTTTCCTTTTTTTTTTTTTTTTTCCCATTTTTAGGGGGGAATTTTGGTTGTTAGTTTTGGTATAGGTTTGGTTACGTTACTTTACGTTAGGGTTAGGTCAGGAAAAAAATTCATTTCGCCCCTAACATCTATTTATGTAATCATGAGCACCTGTGAATTTGTTTTTTTATCGAAGCTCCCGTTCCCGTTGTGTCCGATTAAATAACTTTACCCTATATATATATATTTATAATATATATATATATATATATATTATATATATATTATATATATTATATATAATATAATATATTATATCATATATATTATATATATAGATATAATATATAATATATAATATAATATCTATATTATTATAATATATATATATAGATATATATATATATAGTAGTATATAATAATAATATATATATATATTATGAATATATATTATAATATTATATATTATATGACCTTATGTGTTTCATGGATCAATGATCTTTTTCTTTTAATTTATATATTGTTCAGTATATGATACTATGCCAATTTAATATAAGATGCTGAAAGAGACACAGAATATTGAAACAAATATAAAATTTAAAAATAAGTACAGCAAAACGTTCGTTTTGAAATGAGAAAAAAACCAATCTTAGTGCTAAAACGTAAAAAGAATTAAGCCGTAGCGGCTAAAAACAAATAATTGCTTCGGGGTAAAATTGTCGTTCCTTATTGATTTAGTTTTCCCTAAAATAACTCTGTGTATGCTTAGAAAAAACTTAATCATAACGCTGAACTAGGACCCGTTCCATAAGCCAAACCTAACTAATATAGATCGCCAATCGCTGTAAAAATACAAACCTAAACTTTATGGATCGACGATGTCAGTAACAAACGATGCTATAAACCTAGATGGATCTATGTTGCCCTAATCTATTTATTATACACATATAATATATATATATTATATATATATATATATATAGTACTATATTATATATAGTATATATTAGTATATATAAATATATAGTATTAGTATTATATATAGATACTAATAATATATATATATTTACTATATATATAGATATAATAATATATAGTTCTAATCCGAGTTGTCTATAAGCAGGTATCTTATTTGAGAAATTAAAAATAGCACGTAGGCTTCCTCATGACGCGCATTGGAAAAACTTAATGACAAATTACAAGTTTCGAAATTACATCAGTCCGATCACAGGATATTCAAATGACAAATAAGTGAAAAAATAGAAACAGGCAAAAATGTTCTGTTAGCTTTAAGCCCTAGCTTATTATTGTTGGTAGTAGTTGGTTTTTATTCCAGGATTAGCATTTGCACTTCTTAAATTTAAAGAGTTTCCCTTAATAAGATAAATTTATATATCATTTTATTTACTTGAGTAATACTCGTCTATTTCTGTGTTAGCGTTTCTGAGGTATTCCGTTTTATGTCATTGCTTATTTTAGTTGTAATGTAATTTAATGCAAGGATGTAATGATAATAATTGATACCGATAATAAGTACTTTTCTGAGTTAATATTTTTATTTTCTGGTTAAATTTTTTTTTTTATTTAGATCTTTTTTTTTTTTTCTATTTCATAATTTATCATTTGTAGCCTGATGAAGGAACTGATTATTCCAACGTGAATTGTCATTAAAGTTTTACTGTAGTACAACGGGATATTTTTAACTGTTTCTCAAATTAATATATTATATCACGTTGAGCGATCACTAGATACGCGGTTGACTCACTTCCAAATACTATTTTCACCATCAACCCTATAATATAAATAATAATATACGCCAGAGTCTATCAAGCATATCAGTATATACACGTATTACTAAGTAATATAATAATATTATAATATATATAGATATATTATATATATATATATTATTATATATATATCATATGATATATATAATATTTAGATATTTATATATATATATATTAATAATATATAGTATACTAAATATATATATACTATTATATATATACTTATACATTAATATATATTAAAAATAATTTATATATATATATATATTATATTTGATATATTATTATATTATATATATATATAGTGAATATATATTAGTATATATATAGATATTATATTATAATTATATTATAATAATATTATAATATATACTATACCTATATATATATAAATATAAAAGCAGCACCCCCTGCAAAAACCCACGAGCCGCCACTGTATCATATACTATTTATATTATTAATATATATATTACTATTAATATATATATATATATCTTTATAGTTAAAATATTATAATATATATATATATATATATAAATATTATACGCACCGATATTCACTAGACTAAGTAACTCCATCTGAATAATATATATATCCTTAGTATACATTATATATATATATATTATATAATATTATACAGATTAAGGCATTAATAACTCTGTATAAACGAGTATATCGCCTAAATATATAAGTGATCCTTATTCAGTATCACCGACTCTCATCTATAATATATACTCCCATGAAAATCGTAAACATACGTAACGCAGCTCATCATAGCACAACAATCCTCTTTAACTACCAGCAGCATCGACTTTATGAGTTACTATTTAATTAGAATTTATAATTATTAATATAATATTAGTGTTCGAATTACGGAGACATTTTTAGTTATCAGTAATACAAGTGCAAATTTGAGATTACCATCTGTTTTACAAGTTCATACGACCGTAAATTCCTTTGTTTTAGATAGAGATTCTATAAGCAGGAATAATAAATATTATATTTAACATTAAAAGGTTAAAACAGAATTTAAATTATTTTAATCTTCAGGAGGCAACAAGTTCTTTTTTTTTTTTTTATTTTTATTTTCTATATTTCAATACTTACCCTTATTTTGATATGAAAAGATTCATCATTTCGTGCATATTTGACTTACCTTATTGCCCTAATGATTCTAGTCATTCGTTATTAATATTTAACTACAATCAACAATTATTATATATCTTTTATTATTATTATTATATTATCTTATATATTATTATTATTGATAATATATTATTATATTTTTATATTATTATTATATTATATATTTTTTTATTATTATTATTATTATTTTTATTCATTTTATTATTACAATAAGATCTTATTACAATAATAAATATTATAATTTTTCAAATAAATATTTTAAAATCATTTTGTAAAAGAAAAAAACAACAGTAAAATCAAGAGAGTAATTGAAAAATTAAGTTTGAAATTTATTTTAGAAGAAAATATTTTCAGTCATTTTAAAAACTATTTTTTATTTGTACTGCTTTTTATTTTATTCAAATTATTTGTAAAATTTTAAAGAAATATTAAATTTTAAATCTAATCAACTTGAATTAAATATTAATGGTAATATGTTACGTAACTGCAGAGAGAATATATACTGAGATAAAAAATCAATCGACCATTACTTATGGTGAACCTCCACAGAAAGAATTATATACTATAATATACTATTATAATATATAATATAGTAAAAATATATATATATATATATATATTTATTATATATATAATATATATATATATATATATATATTAATATATATATATAATATAATTTGGTGGATATGTAGGTTAAGTCATGAGTGTGCAAGGATTTTGCGTTTATGTCGTTATCGGTTAATGTATAGTAGTGAAAACTATGTTGTATAATAAGAATATAGATATTAGTACAAACGTGAGGATGACGATCTTAGAGGGCGTGGTAGATGTGAGAAATTGATAAATGAGAATGAACCCATTAGGGAGTTGTGTGATAGTGAGTACGTAATTAAAAGAAAAATTAAAACGAAAGTGCTTAATTAGAGTGGTTTGGTTCATATGAAAGCATGGATGATACGTCGCTTGGGTAAGCGGATGTGTAGTGTAAGAATAGCATTATTTGGCTATGAAATTTTTGTTATATACTAGCTGTATGAAATGGTCAGAATTTTTAATTTTCAGTCAATTTTGACAAAATTAAGAAACGCAGTTTTTTTTAATATCTAAATTCGTATCAATTTCGTGGTTTTCTGAGTTTTTAAACAGAGGCTTTTCAATACAATATATATATATTATATATAATATATAAGTACGACTATATATAATATAATATATATATATATATATATATAATATATAATACTATATATATTATATATAACTATATATAGTTTGATGCGTAAGCATATAGATGTTGACTCCGTTTATACAGGGGAAATTTTCGATAAGAAAAAACGAATTTCGATTATTTTCTTTATTGTGGCAATTTCTATAATTCGCGTTATTTGCATATATCTATGAATTTAATATTTATTAGTAAATTTTTATAAATTAAAAAATATTTTTAGAAAAATCTGACATATTTTTAAGAAATTTACAAAGATTTATATTCATTATTTATATATTATTAGTATTATTATTATTTTATATTTGTATTATTATTATTATTATTATTATTATTATTATTATATTACTTCTATTTACTTTAATATGATTTGATTTTCTTCTG
>JABUQX010077573.1:0-24293 GCA_015478945.1 Trachelipus rathkii | reverse complement strand
TAGCTACAATTGGAAGGTATAATATAGGGTTTCTTAACCTACTATATGTTCGCTGTAGCGTGACGGATAAAAAATTAGTCAATATTATTTTTTTTCAAATTTTAAACACGTCTAAAACACGAAAATGTTTGCTGATTAAAGAGAATTTTGTTATACTATGTGTATACCTAATTAATACTAAATATGCTCGAAAGTGGGACATATCGAAATTGTAGGACACTAGTTAAGCTAGGTTATACCTTGATCAGTAGGAATTTATTCAGGATGTTAGCTGGATTATTATACGCGAGGTATGTCTAGGTTTGCAATTTGGTACATTAATTCCTACAGTCAGCGGTTAGGATTATGTTGGGTTATAGAGAAGGTAATCCTTGTTGGTTAAGCTATAGTTCTAATGTAGATTTTCAGTGTACGCACCATTTATTATTTAAAGTTGAAACAAAATATTGCTTGAAATATGCCTATTGAATATTTAAGCTCAAATAAATCACAGGGTGGGAGGCTAGGGAGACTGCACGGAGGATCGAGGGTTTGATTTACTGATTTACTGATTACTGCTTTAGAATCAGAAATTATTACGTTTTACTGTGACATTTTACTCAAAGAACTTATTTTATGTTCTGTTTATGCATAAAAGAGAGTCTATTTTTTGTTATGTTTGCGTAAAACTTGTAATGTTGCAAATATTTCGCTGGCGGATTATATACTTTAGACGGGTTCATGATGACCATTTTCTGTTTAAATGTTAGCGAAGTTGATGCTGTTCAAAACATCTGTTACGTCAGGCATTATAATTCTTTGTCAGTTTGATGATTAGACAGGTTTATTGCTAAAACTTTGTTAAATATTACGATAGTAATGTAAAAATGCATGATATGTTAGAGATATGCTTGAAAAAGTGTTGTATATTTTCGTTTGTACGATGTCTTAGGTACTTTACTGCTGTTTAAAAAGTGCTGAAGTTCTGTTAATGGTTAGTCGCGTTTTTCGCACGTAAGGGTGAGGTCTGTCGTGATGTACTGCATCTTCTATGAGTTCAGGTTGTTATGGTTATGTCCTAGCTTTTAATGCAGACAACTTTGTTACGGTTAGCTACTTCGCTGCTCTGTATGATCAATTAAACCAAGGTTATAATAAAATACTTGTATAAATATTTACTGTTTGAATGGATAAAAATTAACGTTTAACCGCATTCCTTTAAACACTTATTGGAAAAGTGTGAACAAGTTACGTTATGTATGCAATGTCAGTTACTTCAGGTGTTAAGTGTGGACTTTGTTAATGTTAACAGTATTATTCAGTGTTAAGTGTGTTAGATTCGTCGTGTGATACATTATTTTCTATAATTTGGGGTAATGCTATGTTAGCTTATATATTAACGTGAACAACAATGATACTTTGCATATATTCGTGTGGTTAGTTCTAAAGAACTTTATTCTTTAGGTACGTATGTTTTGTGTATGTTTTGTTGTTGCTGAACGAGAATATATACCCTTTTTGAACTGATATGGTCATTCGTACGTCGTATTCTTGTTGACTTATTCTCTCTGAATTGTGTTGAAAGAAGAATCTCACTTACATTATAGGCGCCTGCTTTATACACATATTTTCTTTCCAGTGGATCAGTTTTTCTCAGTTGTTCATATACGAGGACAATTCTATCCCCCGCATCTCTCGCTTGTTGTTGATATCTTCACGCGAGGAGTTTCGTTATTCCCCAACGAAGTGTCATTATATTAAATCCGTAAACCGAATTGAGCGGGACTGCTCATTGCCTAGTATTATCCTGTTCCAGAGGGCAAATATAATAGAAGTATTGCATTACACTTTATGAAATAGTAAATAAAAACAACTCTCTCCGTTGCTATTTTCTGAAAGGAGGCGGAGTCTTAAAAGAGGCATTAGCCTTAAAACTTTACTTTATTCGCTCTCTACTGCTTCTTCTATGGCCTATAATTTTCATCCAAAGAGTATTGTTGAACAAGTAAAAACGATATCAACTGTTAAAAGATTAAATTTATAAGCTTGAGATATTTCATGGGCCTTTGGAAGACAAGTATTAAGTTGGGGGGGTAGTTTTTTTTGTGGTTATGGTTTTTTTTTTTTAAAAAGTTTATGTACTTATTACCGAAGATTAAGTTCTGGAACTTTGTTAATAGTTAACGTTATTTGGTGTGTAAGTTGTGTTAGGTTTTGTCGTTGAACATTATTTTCCTAGTTCATATGATGCTATGTTAGATTATTAATGTGAAAAACATTGTTATGTTAGCAATATATTTGTTGATCAGTATTGATAATCGGACAATTGTTATAACTTTTGCCTAATATTAGTGTGTTATGTAAGATTAACGTTAGTATGTTAGAGATATGCTTAAAAAGTAAGACTAGGTTACGATTGACATACCTGTTAGTTATCTATACTGGCGTTAAGACTGTGAAACTTTGTTGTAATGTTAACAGATTTATTCGTTGCAAGAGTTGTTGACTAAGTTTGTTACTTTGTGCGTATTATTTTCTTAGTTTCATGTAAAAATAATTCGTCTTATAGTGTGAAAATTTTTTAATGGCTAGCATACTTTCGATGGTCTGTTGATTATTAACCAATTGTTGTGAGAATTTTAGGTTAATGTTACTGGTATAGTGTAACGATAACGTTGAATATTAATGGAGTTTATGCTTGAAAAAGTAGAAATAGGTTACGTTTTGTAATTCATGTTAGATTGCTTTACGGTGTTAAGTATGGAACTTTTTAATGTTACATTTTAATTCCTTCTTAAATGTGGCTTAGAGTTTTAGTCTTGATTGTCATTCCATTTTCTATAGTTTACAGTTGATGCGCCTCATAGTCTAGCAATTTATTAAATGTCGGAAACTAATGTTACGTTAGCACACTTTCGTGGTCTGTATAGATATTGAATCATGCTTGTGAGATTTACGTTAGATGTTACTGTGTTAGTGTTAAGGAGGGATTTTAAACAGTTAGGTATGTTAGCAGTTAATGCTTGAAACAAGTAAGATTCAGGTTACGTTTTGCATTCCATGTTAGATTGGCCCTTCATGGCTGTTAAGTGTGAACCTTTGTTAATGTTGACTGTTCCATGCTTAAGATGTGTTATTGTTTGTCTTGGGGCTTAAGTCTTTCTCTTAGTTCAGTGACTGCCTATGTGCTTTAATTAATATGGCAAACGTGTTATTATGTTAGCATACTATTCGCTGGTGTCTGTAATATGATAAATTAACCAATCGTATTGATAAAGTTTGCTATGTTACATCATCTTGTGTACAGATTACGTTTTAATGAATGTTCAGAGTTATGCTGACAAAGTAAAGATTAAAGCGTTAACGTTTTGACACATACCATGTTAAGTTCGCTTATATATGCTTAAGTGATGAACTTTGTTAATGTTAACAATCTATTTGTGCTTTAAGATGTGTTTTGTTTGTCTTTGGGTATTATTTTCTATAGTTATTAGATGATGCTTCATTCGTTTAGCACATTTAATTAATGTGAAACTTATTGTATAGCATACTTTCGCTGGATTGCATCTCATTAACCAATGTGTGATTAATTTTGCTACAATGTTACATGTTAGTGTAAAGAATTAAACTGTTATACTGTCTAGAGCGAACGAATAACAAAACAGAAATCATACGGTTGCGTATTGTGTTATCGGAAAACGAAAGACCAACATGAATCCATAGAAGTATTGACGTAATATTTTCGAAAGTGGGAGTTTGAAACCAATTTCTCCAACTTATTGTATTTGAAACTTAGTGGACACAGGAACCACATCGCTATCGGTAATGATTCGTTCATGTATGATATTGTTAGTTACCTTGAGTGGTTAAGTAGTAATGAAACTTTGTTTATGTTAGTCATTTCGTCAATAAGGACTATGTTTAGCTTTATTTGATGTTGAAACTTTCTGTACGTCAGCACTATCATTTGTTGCGAATATGTATTATGTGATATAAATTTTTGTAATGTTACTATAGTTAATGTTAAATCCATAATGAGATTTGTTAGAGATCTGTTAGAAAAAAAGTCGTGAATAACTGGATACGGGCTGTAAGCAACGTCAGTTACTTTACTGTTGCCAAGTATGGTGTTTTGTTAGGTTTGATGTATACATGTTATTATCTTGCATCAGGTTAGTGTTACGTTAGCTTATTGATTGTTGAAACTTGGTATAGTTACTCGTTAGTTACTGAGTAACTTTTTTTTATAAATTCAAATTCATTATTACGTCTATTAACAGAAAAGAAGAAAATTTTGGTTAAAACAAAAAAAAATTACAGAAAAGCGAAATTAAAAGTTTTTTTTTCTCAGAGTAACTAAATTGTTTTTAAAGATTAAATTAAAATAGCTAAAAGTTTTTTAAAACAAAAAGTTTTAAAGAAAAATAAGTTTAAATAATACAAGTTTTTAAAAAAAAAAAAAAGAGTCGGAAAAGGTTAGCGTTCTATATGTTTGGCTAGTTACTTTACTGTTGTTTAGTACGGAACTTTGTTATTGTTAGTTGTTTATTCGTGTTTTAAGGTATAGTTAGGGTTGATCGCTATACAGTTATATTCTTTACATCAGGTCGTATGTATATGTTACGCTTTATGATGTGAAAAACTTGTTATGTCAAGAGTATTCGAGCGGTTGTATAAAAAAGAACATAATATTTTATTGGCTATGTTTATCCAACTGATACTCGAATAGACTGGAAGTCAACAGATCAAATAGAAATCAACCCAAATAGATCAGGGTTGGGACGGGTCAAGGAGGGAGTAGGAGGTGGTATTGAATCTTACTGATTCAGCTGATTTACCGTTTTGGGTATGTAAAAAACACAATTTTACAGTTTTTAAACAGTTTAATAATGAAACAAAATTTTTGACTAAAATCAAAAGTTTTAAACAAAACTAAAGTTAAAAATTAAATGATCACAACAAAATCATAAATAACTCTTTTTAAGGAAATAAATTAAAGATTTTTGCGAAGAGTTTTTTTTTTCCTTTAACAAAAAGTTTTAACGAAGCGATAAAGCTAAAAATTATAAAGTTTTTCAAAACCAAAAGAAAAAAAAACGATTGAAGTGAAAGTCACGTATCTATATGTTTTCGTTAGTTAACTTCATGTTGTTTACAGTACTTGAACTTTGATTTAAATGTTAGCTGTTATATTCGTGATTATAGATATGTTAGGTTCTTCGGTGTGATATGTTACATTCTTCGTATCAGCTACGATTAATGTTAGCTTTGTTAAGCAACAAAACTTTGTTACTCTGGCATATATTCGTGCTCAAGTATGAATAATTAGTACGGAACGCCATGATAAATATTACAGTCCTAATACGAAAATAGGTGCGATCATATGTTAGACGATATGTTTGAAACGTAACATGCAATACGGTTTACGTTTATTGTATGCAAACACGGCGTTACTTTACTGTCATCTTAGTATGCGACACTCTTGCTAATGTCTATGCGATTTCATTCCAGGCAGGTCATATGTTCGATTTTAGATGTTACATTATATTGTTACATAGAGTTATGCGGTCTATGTTACGCTTTCATTGAATCGTGAAATCTTTGCTGCCGTATTAGCGTAATATTTCGAATTGTCAGATAGATAAATTACACAAGATTGTGATAAATTTTTGTTTTAAATGCTTACTATGATTTCTGCAAAGATCAATATCGATAGGATTAGAGATATGTTTGAAAAAAGTGATGTATATTTTCATTTAACTTGAATGCATGTTAGTACGGTTACAGTTGTTCAAGTATTGAACTTTGTTAATGTTGACTGCTTATTCGTGTATTAAGATGCTATAGAGCTCTGTGGTGTACATTCCAGTATTTCATACGTTCATATGATTGCTATGTTTGCTTTATGAATGTGAAAACTTTGGTCAGTTAGCATCTATTCATATGATCGTATATATTCACACAAGGTACTGTGTATATTTCATGTTAAATGTTACTATGATGTTAATGTAAAAACATCAGTGCATATCGTTTAGAAAAAATAAGTCGTAAGTAGGTTCGATATCTGAGCTCAATGTTCAGTTACTTACCTGTTGTTAAGTATGAAGCACTTGTTAACTGGTTACCTGTATTAAATTCACTGCTTTAAGATGTGTTAGGTTGTATGAAGTACGTACAGTTCGTCAGTTCAGGTATCGCGATATGTTGCTTTATTGACTGTGAGAAAACTTCATGTTAACCATTAGATTATTCAATGATCAAGTATGAAGTATTTAGACAAGAAGGATTAAATGATGAAAAGTATTTGAATTAAATATTACTATGGTTAATGTAACATATCAGTGATATGTAACGAAAAAGTGTAAGATAGGTATCCTTACGTGCACTCATGTATCAGTCTACTTTACTTCTTAGTTAGTATGGATCTTGTACGTTAGCATATATTCATTGCCTCAGTTGAAAATTAAGACAGTTATTGCAGTTGAAAAAATTATTGTTATATTACCTATTGCTAATGATAATATACAGGATTGGGTAGGGGTGGAGAAGGCGCTGGGTGGTTTGGTTTTACTGACTACAGGTTTAGGGTATAGTAAAAACACAAAATTCTTTAGTTATACATAATGACAAAGCGTTAACAAAAATTAGTAAAAAACAACATGGATTTAAAATCATATAAACAAATAATAAATTAAAAGTTTATGTGATATGTTATACGAAATATGACATGAATCCACTAATCTAAGATGGGGAGGGGGCTCGTAGAAGGATGGAGAAGCAGTGAGGACGGGAGGGGAGGAGGCTCAAGAGGCCAGGAGGCTCAGAGCGCTATAGAGAGGGTTGTTGATATTCATATATAAAAAACCGTAGAAATTTTAAGTTAATAAACTAAAAAGAATAAAAAAAAATGGTTTAATTATCCTGAGACGTTCACAATTCTCACTAAACTTCCATCTCTCAACCTAATTACTTAATTCTTTAAGAACAAATCAACTTATTTAAAAATTTTTAAATTATTTAACGAATTTTTAAAATATTTTTTTAAACTTTTTCTTAAAATTATTTTATTTTAAATTTTTTTCATTTCTTTTTAAATTTTTTTTTTTTCTTTTTAATTTTTTTAAAAATTTATTTTTCTTTTTTCTGTCCGAGATACCATATAGAAAGTTGATATTACCAAGTATTCGTCTAGTTTCTACGCCAAATAATTTGCAGTTTTGTGGGGCTTGAGACCCCCCTTTGGGATAGTGAACACGATATTTTAACCCTATACAGATCTGGTACATAGATGATCAGAGAAGGTGAAATATTCCCGAGTTTCATCGTTCTAGTCACATAATTTCAAGTTTGGGCAGGTCCCAGAGACCCCCACTTTTAGGCGCATGTGTACGGTTATCTTAACCCATAATATGATCGTGAGTACCTATAATATGGTAGGTTCTGATATACACGAGTCTTCATACGTTCTAGTACCAATATTTTTCAGTTTGTCTGGGGCCGGTCCCCGATTTGGTCAATCACGGGTCAGTTCTTACCCGTATACATCTAAGATTTACAACCGTAAAAAGGAACTGTATAATACAAGATTTCGTTGTTCATATTGTCAAATATTTTCAGATTTTTGGAGGTGATACCCCGTCTGGCACCCACAGTCATTTTAACACCCGGGTCATCTAGATACATCCTAGAAGGTTGCTATACCGAGTTTCATCGTTTAGTAGATCAATAATTATCAGATTGTAGGGGCTGGCCCGAATTTGAGTAAAACGGTCATTCTTAACCCCCGATATAACTAAGATACAACCTAAAACAAAGGCTGTTCTATGTATATCGAAGATTTCGTTGTTCCTATTCAATTTTCAGCATTTTGGGGTGAGTACCCCGGATCTGCGAGCACCCACCAGGTCAATTTTTACACCCTCAGGGGTCAGTCTACAGATACTCCTCAGAAAGGGTTGTATACCGAGTTTCATATTCTATGTCAAGTATTTTCGAGATTTTGTGGGGGCGTCCCCGAATTTGAGTCAAAATCAGGTCATTTACCTGTTACATCTTAAACAACCGTAAAGAAAGGCAGTTTATCAAGTTTGCGCTTGTTCCTGATGTCAATCATTTCGGAATTTTGGGGTGAAGTACCCCTCTGGTGACACCCACCCCACAGACTCATTTTACAACCCGGGGTCATCTAAGATTACCATAGCCTCAGAAAGTTGTATACCGAGTATTCAATCATTTTAGGTCCAACATAATTCAAGAATCTGGATGGGGTGTCCCGAATTTGGATCCAAATCAGTCATTTTAACCGCACTATACACCTAGATACACCATAACAAGTTGTTGTTTATCAGATTATCAGCCTACTCATTCTAAATCAATACATAAATGTTTGAGGTGGGATCCCCTTCTGCGCGAGACATCTAGCAACACCATAACGGTCTATGATATACCTCATCACTAGTTCGAAACTCTACGACACACAAACACTCCGGCAACTTATCAAGAGCGAACAACCAAGAGAGCGGACTCATGAAGAATTTGTATTCACGTATGTTTATTAAACCGGTCGCGCAAGATGGCTCCAGCACCGAGTGCGGAGCCAACTCCTCAGAATCCAACACTAACTTTTTCTAGAAACTCAACTCTGAATCTTCTCACCAAATAATTCAGCCAATTACGAACACTTTGATATTTTAAAGGGGTGGAAAGGACACAGAACGGTCCCCCTTCGGGGGAAACACAAGTCGGGACGTGTAACCTCGTAACACAAATGGATAATGTCACCCATCTCAACCACGATCTCACAAACATTTAACCTATCGATAACTCAACTACCTACTACCACTTACCTACTACTACACCTACATACTACTACTACTACTCACCAATAATAATAAATAAATAATAATAATAATAAAAATATAATATTAATTAATAATAATATATATAATGATAATAATAAATAACATTAATTAATATATAATATACATAATAAATAATTCATAATAATAATTTAATAATACCGGAACGCTTCCGACAGAGTAAGAACACGCGCCCGGGACCGGAAGTCGCGAGTCTAAGAGTCGGAGTCGGAGCCGATCGGAGTCGGAGTCGGATGACAAAGACACACAACTCAGAAATTAATCATCACTAACAAACGTGACTTCAGTAATTTCTTTACGACTTAACTAATACAATAATACTAATACAATAATAATATAATAATAATTCAATCATACAATACACGACAAAACCTTCGCGTTTCTGTATGCCATTATTCTCGCTGTAATTGACAAGACAAACACACAGACAAAACCTTTACGGTTTTGTCTGTTTTGGATTAAACAAGACCTGTCGGTTGTTATCCTCCGAAAGGGTAGCGTCATCCCGCCGCAGGTGGGCCAACAATACTACTTATTTGATATGATTAGTATGTAAGAACAACGTTTTTTTTTTCAATATTAAAAAGTTTTTTTTTTTTTTTTTATACATAATGATAGACATAAAGATTCTTTTATTTAGTTAACGTTTGATGTTAATTATTTAAAGTATAAAATTGCTTTATATAAGAGTTTCATTAAGAATGGATTTTACGGAATACTAATTTGTAATGCAGATAATGACTGAGATAAACTCATGGAGCAGTCATGCAAGCTTCACGAAAGAAAAGAACCAGAGTGGCTTTAATGAGTTAAATTATTCAAAAAAGTTTATCCAAATCTAAAGTTAGCATAATTATTCTATTCACAGAGACAAGAGACAGAGACGGGAACATAGAGAAGAGAAAGAGAGAAGAAGAGAGAGAGGAGAGAGGAGACGAGAGAGAGAAGGAGAGAGGAGAGATTGAAGGAAGAGGAGACGAGAACAGAGAAGAGAAAGAGAGAGAGAGAGAAGAGAGAGATGAGAGAGAGAGAGAAGAGAAAGAGAGAAGAGAAGAAGAGACCGAGAAGAGAGAGAGAGAGAGAGAGCAGCGAGAGAAGCTATAGTGTGAGAGATTAGCGAAGATAAAGGAAAGAAAGGAAAATTTTCTGAGTCATTAAAAGGTGAAACAGTCACTGCCGAGATAAGAGAGGAAGAGAGAGCAGAGAAGAGGAGAGAGAGAGGAGAGAGAGAGAGAGAGAGAGAGAGAGAGAGAGAGAGAGAGCACAACTTGGGTCTGGAAAAAAATTCTAAGCATTAAAAAATAAAATAATAATAATAATAATAATAATATAATATAATAATAATAATAATAATAATAATAAAATAATAAATATAACTTAATATATAAAATACACGTGTCTAATTTATAACTATTTAAAACCGGATATTTAGGAAGTACAATTATAAAAAAAAAAACTATTCTCAAGACTATTAGTAATAAAAATAACTCTAGATAATAAAAATCAATATAAATTGGTAAAATAAAAAAAAAATAAAGTGAAAATAATAATTAAAAAAAAAAATTTGTTTGGCTCATGCAAAAAACATAAAAAACACTTTAATTTTTTTTTTCTCTTATAATTCTAGATATGGTCATAACGAAAACGAGTCATTATGATAGGGACATTAATTTGTAGCTAGTGGTAGTAGTAATAGTAGTAAAGGAAATAGCTGATAAAGTAGCTCTAAAGCTCTAAAGGAAGAGAATATATTGCCTACATATGCCATTTTTATCTTGAAGATTTATTTTGGTTGTTCCAAATTTTCAATTGTTAAAAATGGTATGTTGGCTACTAAAAGATTGTGTATTTAAGTGGGCATATATTCTCTTCTATTGCGAACGAACTTTTTGTGATTACGACTTGATAATATATTATCTGCACAACATGTTTCCGTTTCTTTATACTATCTATATGGCAACAAAAAAGCCCTTTAATCAAATAGCTCGAAACTGATGAAAAAATCAACTTTAATTTCAAGTTTTTTACATTTGCTACACTTTTTTTTTCATTAATAATAAAAAAGCTAATAGTTCTGAAGTTATTTCACATATATTCATTTAAAAACTGTCTAATAACATTTTTTATTATTTTTTTTCAATTCAACATACAACCTCACATTGCAGTGCGTGCAATAGAATATTTTTGGGGGGACTGAAGTAGACGACAAAAAAATGGAGTAAAATTCAGATGAAGGTCAAAGTAAATCCCTGCCCAGGACGTTACGAGTAAAGCGACATTTTATTTTCATTATTATCATTGTGTGTGTGTTTTTTCAATTTTTTTTACTTGACAAACGATTTTTATAGTTAATACATTTTAAATATATTAATTGCTTTTATTTACTTTAAATAAAAACTTTTTTTTCTGATGTGGCAACGCAAAATAAGAGGCTCAAGCTTAGACGGAAAGTACCCCAATCTGTTCTTCTGTCTGGATACAGCCTTGTGCCTTGGGATCACCCTATCCAATAGCCGCGTTGTAATCCAGACCCCCCCAGGGGATGAGAGCACCGTACTTCCATACCTAAGAGGCAGTGACGAAACTGCCGCAACAGGTAATACGCACGCCAAGCGGGACAGAGATCCGAAAATAAACGCGCCGCAACTCACTAAGACATGGAACTTCCCCAGAGCTTCGGGAGAGCACCCGCCGCTCTTAGCGACCGTGAGCCCCGGTGGTATGACGCGTGCCAAGGACAAGAAGGTGGGCGAGAGGAAGTCCAGAAGGATAAGGCACCAGGGGAAAGACCACGAACCGAAACCCGATCCAGAAGAAAATTATACGAAAGAGAAAGGGAGGAGAGGGAGGATGTGGAGAATGAAGGCCAAGGACCAGTGGAAGAAGCACAAGTGCAGAACAGACCCCACCAGAAAAGGCATCCAGATTCACAGAGAACAGAGCACGAATAGATGAAGACAGAAAAAGCAAGCAGAAAAGGGAACAATAAGAGGGCAGCAGAAAGAAATTGCGGAGACGTTAAAATCACAGGCGAGGCAATAACGCCAAAAGATAAAGAGTACACAGACCAGGGTCACAACAAAGAAATTACAGAAAAGAAGGAGGGAAAACATGAACCCGAAGTAACACCACGTAAGACAGAAAGCGACAGGCAAGAAGCTTCCACCAGCAATCAACACACGAAGGAAGCGAGCGAAATGGAACGAGACAGAAATAGCACAATGAAAGGCAGGAAAACCCAAAGATCTACCCGCAGAAAGCAGGACACGGAGCAGGCACACCGCAAAGGCCGTGAAGGGTCGATATACATCTCACCAACTAGCCATCACACGAGAGCGCGCCCCGAAGCCAAAGCTTGTAAAACCCAATAAAGCAGAAGAGAGGAAGACCAAAAGCCGACCCAGGAACACACGACGCCGAAACCGACGCGACAGAAAAGGAAGAACCCAGAGGCAAGAAAGTGAGAAAGCAAAAGGGGAGAGAAAACAAGGAAACAGACAAGAGGGAAGATCACAGAGCGGACACATCACACGCGGGGCCAAAGATGGACGAATACCGCCAACCAAGCGCAAAGTAGGAAACGAATAGAGAAGACCAGAGAAGAGAACCGAACGTGAGCAACGCCATCAGTGCGGACGAGAGCACTGGAGACAAGCCCGCAAAACGCAAAAAGCCGCGGCACCCAGCACAGCCAAGAGTACAGAAACACCCACACACGACAAGCCCCAGCACAGCCGTAGCCACAAAACACACACAGGCACAGATCAATAACACACCAACCGGAAGCACGAAATGGCAAGCACAGAAGAGGCAACCCGCCAGGAAAGCAGCAAACAACGCATGCAGCGGACACACGCGCCTAATTTTAGTGGAAAGCCGACAACAAGACCGAGCCGGGAGACTACGGCTAAGGAAAAGACGGTCATCAACAAACAGAGCCAGCAGACGCAAGACAACGGGGAAGTGACACAGACAGCAGCAAAAGGTTAGAGAGGCGACAAAGGGCCCAAAAGACGGCGCAGAGGAAACAATGGACAGCGCACGGTCAGAGAAAGCCCCGCGCTAGAAGAAGGGCGGTCCCTGTCAACTTCGCGCGTTTGCGTGAAGGAAACGACGCAGCCGTTGAAGGTTATGTAGAACTGTCTGGACCCACAGAGTCACCCACCTCCGAGAGACCACGAGCCCCACCGAAGCGTGTTCCAAGAAAGACACACTCTAACTACACAAGGTGCGAGAACTTATATCCACCTTAAATAGACGACCCACACTCGAGTACCTCTGCTGTGCTGCCTATCTTTCGAGCTCACCTTACCTGCAACCATTGCATATCTCATTATATACCAATGCTGGTTTCCATCGCCCACTCACAAGAGCAAAGCCACGCGCACACACTAACAACTTGACAGGTCCAAGATAAGAGGAGCGAAGAATTATGAGTTAGCTAACGCACATCGCCAAAGCCCGCCCAATTCGGACCCGACAATAATATATATATAATAAAGGCCAGTAAAAAATAACCTATCGGCTATACGTATAGTATAGTATATAGTGAGAAAGGTATTGGGTGGAGGGAAAATGTAGAAAAAAGAATGAAGACAGAATATAGTGGTCAGGATAGTACCCTAAGAGGAGCAAGGAGAGATGAAAGAGAAACGAGGGAAAATACGTAAGGCAATGAGTGAAGAAAGATCGACCACGAAGGGGGCTAATTAAGCTTCCATAATCAGGAGGGAATACGAAAATAAGCCCGCGTCACCACCAGCCAGGAAGAGACTCACCCAACCTAGCAGGGGTTGACAAATACCCCAGAAAATTAGAAACCGCATAGGGAATGAGAAAAGAACGAGCGCGGATAAAATAGAGGAAAGAGAAAAAAACGAAAAACGGCGAAGGTAGAAAACAGGGACAAAGCACAAAAGATAGAGGGTGAGAAAGGAAAAGAGTAGAAGCCTACAGAACATCGAAGGTAAGCAAAGCCAACAGGGTGACAAGAAGGTATAACATTGAGCACAACCCCCCTGTGAACTAGGAAAAAGGAAAAAAGAAGAGATATTATATAACTGAATAGTAATAGGAGAAGGCACGAAGCCGCAGAACAAAGTAAGCAAAAAGTAGGTGTTTTAGAAGGAGATGGAATTCCACGTATATATCACATGGGAAAGGATGGAAAGCATATTAATAGGTGGAGTAAAAGCAATGAAAAAAGGCTCCGCCGGGCAAACCCAGCACACACGCCACAGACAACTCACACATAACAACAAAAACAAACAACAAAAACAACAGATCAAAAAAAAACATAAGGAAAGAAATCCCATAAAACACGAAAAAACGATAAAATGATAATAGAAAAAGGCGATTTCATAGACAGGAAAAGGGATAAAAATGTAAATAAAATAAAAGTGTTCGAAGTTATATGTGGAAAAACCACAGCAGCACACACCGAACAAATGACGGGAAGTAAAAAAAAATACAACAGCAAGAGAAAACAAATAGGAGAAACAAATAAGGATGGCAACCAGAAGAAGGGGGCAACAACGGGAGTTGAGCACAAAGGAAGACAGGACCCACAGAAGAAAACACAGGCTGAGAGCGAGGGGGGAAACCCAGAGACGGCCCAAAAAGGGGGCAAACACAGCATGTAAGACTAGACCGACGGAAAAGTACCAACCATATGGAGGGATGGAGTGTGCCAAGAATACAAGCTGGATACAAGTGTACACCATATCCTATGAAGAAGATTGTTATAACTCGCGCTGAGGCAGCATGGTATCATAAAATGTAACGTTGTATCTTTTGTGTTTCAATAACACACTCGGATATATATCTGGTAAAGATTCAGCTATTGAAATACACAGACCAGTGAAGAACAACAAGCAGAAAGACAGGCGGACGACGCAAAGAGTAGATGCGAGATATTACCACTATTGTAGTAAAACCAAAACGTTAACACGAGTCAGGAGTCCGGTGCAACAAAGCAAAGGACCCACAGGGGGAAAAGGAAGGCGACAGAAGGAAAACAAAAAGAGCGATAGAGCGAACGGGGGGAAACCCAAGGACGGAGAAAAGGGGGCAAACAACAGAGAGGGACAACACGGAAAAACCAACGAAAGAGGGCAAAAGAGGGAAGGAAAATGATGAAAAGGGAAGAGGACAGGCAACGGGACGCGGGTAAATCTTCCAGGACCTGATACGGTGGGCGATATATGCGAAAAGACAGAGAGTAAGAAAAATAACATGATAACAAGTCCAGTGACAATTAACCTGAAAATACATAATAACACATCAAAAAAATGAAATTATGAACCATAGAGGATGAAAATGATATTAGTACCGAAAAGGAAGAATATAACCCGATATGGAATCGAAGGATAAAGTAATAAGTAAATCAAGCGAGGATAGATATGAGTAAGTAGTCACAAAATATTGAATGAAACAGGACCCGACAGAGAACAGAAACAGATATTGAGGCGGAATAAATTATGAACAATGAATAGCAGTATTAGATAAAACATGAATAAAACTCAAAATAAGTGAATAAAGGAGCAAAACAAGACTAAAAATGAGAAGAAACACTCACACAAACGATGATGGAAGAGTAGAAGGAAAAATCACCAGAGAAAAGAGTGAGACACACAAAAAAATAGAATAGAGTTAGAGGAAGATAAAAATGAAACAATCACAAAATCACAGGATGAGATGACTCCAGAGTGAACACTGGATACAATAATGAGATAAGGCAACAGGGGAAAAGAATTAATTAATGAGAAGGACACGACAAAATACCAGGGAAGAGATCCAACGAGCAAAATAAATAGAGTAACCATAAATGTTGTAAAGAGACGCAAGCGAGGGCCGGAAAAGAACAAACAGGAGCGGGAACTGAGGGGCAAACAAAACAGATAAAAAAGGTATGAAATCAACAAAGAACATAATATACACCACACACAGAGAGAAACTAAGATGACATATATAATAATATGCACGGAGATAGAGTAGATGAATGATATCAACAGTCCAGCACCTCTCAAAAAATGAATAAATAACAAAAAAATGGTTCACTAATAATTTCCGAAAGGAATTTTTGCTACAAAACAATTAATTTCACTCTAAATTTAAAATAACGAGTAAAATAATAAGATTTTGAAGCCTCAAAGGAATGAAAAAAATTCTGGAAATGCTAACACAAACGGATTAGCACTGAAAAAATGGGAATAAATAATATATAATAGCTGCACTCAACCTTTTTTTGACCGCGGGATCGAGCCACCGGCTTAAAAAGTGGACAACAGGGGGAAAGAATTTAATATGAGAAGTTGTAACGCACGTTGATATTCTCGTAAGAGATATTGCAATCTACCAAAGACAAAATAATAGACAGCGACACCAAAACGAGGTGACGGAATAAGAAACCCGTTAAAACTGAGGTACTGAGAGCAAACAATCTAGTAAGGACACAGAACGAAGACTCACTACAACCCCACAGAAGAGAAACAACAGCGGGGAGGCGACGGTGTGAGGGTGAGAAGTACCAATTAACGGTCTAAAAAGAGGGCAAATCACAGAGGTAATAAAAACAGGACCGACGGAAATAAGGACCAAACGAAAAGATAGCAAAATAAGGGGGAAGGAAAAAGAGAAAACAGGGTAGAAAGTATAAGCAGTCAACGTTAGTATCCACTAAACGGACGTATGAAAAACACGGTCGTAGAAGGAATAAAAAGAATAACACATAGATACCGTTGAGTGAATAAAAAAAAAGCCACAAGCAGTAATACAGGTGAGGACCACGCTAAAAGGGATTGTGTTTCCAGAAGTAAGAAAAACCGGATATAACGGTAGACTCCAATAAAACAACATATGACTAAAGGGTGATGAGCACAGGGGAAGAAACCGTACACAGAAGATAAACATCAATGATGCTGATAAGTGTGTAGATATCAGGGGGAATATACCACTAAAGACTTTCACCTTATAAAATAGAGGGCAAACGACAGAGGAAAGATCAAGGATATAGCTGAACGGAAAAAAAGACCTAACTACGAAAAGCGTCACAAAAGAGGTAGATGGAAATAAGAAAAGTAAACAGACTATGGAACGGTGACGCGTATTGAACTTATTATGAACTAGTAGTGGCAACATGAGTTCAAAAAGAAATAGAAAAGGACACATACCGAGGGAAAACCAACAGACAGAGGAGACCGGTACACCAAAAGGAGGCCGAAAAGGAAAACAAGGGAACTTGACCGTGAGGGCGCCAACAGGGGGAAGCCACAAAGGGAAGATATGAAAACCAAGAAGGAAGGCAATCAGCTAGAGAGGCGACCGGGGGAAACCCGAGGACGCGAAAAAGCAACACACGGAGGTAAACAAGACCGAGGTTATAGGGAAAAGGACCTAAACTATAGAGAGAGTTACGGTACAATATATAAGTAGATGAAAAAGATGAATAAAGGGTATAAACGATAGTCAGTCAATCAGTGAGACTCTTTCTAGTACTAGAAGTACTAGATGGAAAGGTAAAGAAGCAAAGTACGACTCATAACCGATAGAAACATAGCCAAAGCATAAATCAAAGGTAGGCACCGGGGGGACACCAAGGCTATAGCCCGTGAAAAGAAGCAAACTCCTGGGCGTAAGGGTGCTGTGTACCAGAGCGGTTTATGGCTGCAACACTCGCCAAGGAGCACAAGGGAAGACCACCACTCAAAGTCGCGTATGAAATCATAACAGAATCTCGCGCGTGGATTTATTTGACGTTTGTACATGCTCCACAAGTTGGCCTGTCGAATTTAATGAGGAGCAGTCAAGCATCACAAGGTAGATGAGATATATTATACAAAAGGAAGAATCAACACATGAATACCTCTTGGAACTGTTACACGTGTGAAACCGCATCAAATAGTCATATCTAGCTGGGACCACATAATATGAGTGAAGATTGAGAGTAAACCTACAGAGAACTTATGAAATAACAACTAATATACTGAGTATCTGTAACTGGCGTTAGTTGTTTTAGTTTTAATAATGTGATAAGGACGGCCGTAAATATTGTATTTATTAGGTCTCAATATCTACTTTCTTTTATTAAATTCACTGTAGTTTGAATTGTCTTCTTTTATGAAAATACATACATACTCACGGGAAATTGATCACAAAGAATCTCAATTATATCCCAAACAAGTAAGATCAAAACTAAATATCTATTTGATAGCTGACGGATGTGGATATGAGTGTAGACACTCAGAGACAGACCAAAAAGATGGGCGCAAACACATACGAAACAGGACCGAACTGAAAATCTTAGAGTTGGACAAATCACTATAATATAGCAAAAAGGGAAGGAAAAGTAGAAAAGGAATTGAAATTCATCAAAGACGCATAACTGTGTACCGTATTGATTATTTATATTTTATATGTCAACAGAGTGCGGTGAAAGTAAAGTCGATAAATTGATCACTCAATTGGATACTATGGATGGAAGATAGCCAACTATGAGTTCAGAAAGGACCAATTATCGACATGACGTGCAAAAGTTAGGGCAGTGTGATAAAAAATATGAAATAATCCGGGAACGGTACGAATTATCATGGTAAATAAGTTGCGTATGAGAAAGCATTTGTGATTAGATTGGGGATGTAGATGTAAATAATGGAATTTACTAATATAAAGTATATATTATTACAAAACATAGCTTGAGGTAGAGCAACGTGGTGTAGGTGATGTATAGAGTGAAAGAACCCATGAAGACGGATATAGAAAAGTGAGAAATAACTAAACAGTAAAGTGACTCACAGGACCTGTAACAAAAAGATACCAACGAAAAGGAGCAAAATAGTGGAAGAATAAGAGAAATTGGGAGACAGCATCGGGAACGCGGGTAACGTAGACCCAGTAGCAACTATAAGGGGGGAAAGTATAAGTAATGAAGATAAGGACTAACAGAGATACGTTAAATGAATACTAAACAGATCAATAAAAGATGGATCCAATGGGGACACGCAAAAGATATAGACCTAAAATGGAAAGAAATCACCGGGGTGAAAACGTGAGGTAAGGGAGTAAAACAACTAAAGTTACACAGAATGTAAACAGACCCAGGAGGTAATAAGAAAACACAACCAAGTACGTCAGATATGAGACTAGGACGTGAGCTCGAGAAGACACAAGGACGTCTCATAAAAAAAGAGGCTAAACTTGACAGGAGGAAGTACTAGGATCACCACGAAAAATGACCAATCCAGATAAAAGGGGCATAAAAAGGGTAAAGAAAAGAAGTGGAATAAAGAATATATAGATGAAGCACAACGTGTATACGCGTATATGTGATACACGGTGAGTAGGCAACAGGGGAATAAGATAAATAGTAGTGAGAGTACGACTAAGGATCCATGAGAGATACTCCAATCAAGAGCAATAAAATCATATATAAGAGACCAGTCTCGGAACTCGATTTCAAAGTAGTATCCCGAAAAGGAAGAAAACCATGTTATGCTTTTTGATACGAAGGTATACAACAAAGCGAATTGAGCACCATAAAGGAAGATCCTAGAACCTAGACAGAAGAGAATAACTAATGTTATGTGATAGCGGAGGGACGGGGGGGGAATAGAGCATTGAGGACGCCTGTAATAAAAGTAGTAGCAATACACTCAAGTGAGTAATTAACCTAGAATAAGTTACCAATCCATAAAAGAGGAAAAGGATAAGGAAAATGTAGAAAAGGGAACAGTAACACAACGGTGATCTAGGGCACTTACCGGTATACAACAGGGTGTTTAAAATATTAATATAGATGAAAATGGTATCAACAATGACGAGGAAGAGATATGTCAAACAGTATATCAAAATAATGATTATACAGTTAGCGGTACGACTTACATAATAGGTCACCGAAAATATTAATATATGCCAGGGTAACTGTTTAGTTACTAGTTTAGAGATAATATAGCAACAATTACGAAAGAAGCACAGAAGCAAGTAACAGACCCTTTATACAAGAGTAACAACAGGCTGTCATTGAAGCGACGTTATTGGGATGTAAACCGAGGACGGCATAAATATAAATGTGTAGTTTCGGTTCAAACAACTATAGATGGATAACAGATACTACACGGAAATAGACCAATACCGAAATGAAATGTAGCTAAAAGTATGAGAAATAAAATAGATTTAGAAAAGGGAATAATATAGAAGGCAGCATATTTTATGTGACGGTCGTATTAAACTTGGTTTGATCACCGGTAGGTTATATAGCAACAGCGTGTAAATTAAATTGTATAAGACACAGGACCTTAGTTGGAAGAGATCCAACAAGCAGTAGATATAATACCATTATATGCTGACGAACGCAAAGTGTGAAGTGATCATGAAAAAATTAAGGGAAAAACCGGTTTATAAAGCTAAGATTTGCAAAAACAAGCGTGAGAAATAATTTATCCACAGATATGGTAACTTTTGAATCAATATAATTTAAAAACAATAATACATATATATGGGAGTTAGCGAACTGTGGGTGAAGATCTAAATCACAAGATAAACAAAGAAGATATTATAGGTATCAAAATTACAATACTACTATATATATTATATGGACACATGATAACCTAACAGTGAAAAGACACATCTTAGAGAAATATAGCCGTCAAATATTGTAATGAAAAGATTGAAAAATAATTGAAAGATAAACAAATATTATGACGCTAGTAACTTTTTACCTTAAGGGCAACAAGTATTGGAAATTTATATAGAAACAAACTCTCTCTCTCCATATTGAAGTGAAGAACATAACTAAATTAAAAATATTATTTAACACCATTAGTTTTGTACACTCAATTGAGTCCCTGAAAATTATAAGAAACCCTGTAACTTTAACGTTGTATATATATTTATGAGTGTATCATTTCTATATTTCAACTTTAATTTATTATCTTTAGATACTTCTCCCTTCATGTATTGAAAAAGTATGAGTAATTTTCCTAACATTCCAAGCATCACCTTTTTGCCATAATTTGTTTCTATTTTTCAAAACTACTAATGATGTAAGACTAATGACACTACTAGAAATAAGGTTCACCTATTTCATTATTATAGGGCAATAATAATTTAAAGAGAGGATGAGAATGTAATTAGTAGCATCAATCAGTTGACTATTATTTAATAACTTTTTATCACTGTATATACGGGGCAACAGTTTTAAATTTAAATATAGAAGTACGACATGACCTAATTGATAAGAGAGTCACATAACATATACCATATAAATATAAACCATATTCTGTAACGACCAAATTAGTTATCTCTATATAGAAAATATTAAAGTAAACCATATCTTTCTTACTATTAGTAAGGTATAGCAACAATCATTAATTTGATCACAGAAGTAAGACCTCCCTACAGATAATACATTCATGTCCTGTATTATTCTACGTTATATTTGGTACCAACTCATAACGTACCTATAAACTCTTATGTTCCAAACTACTCATTAAGTAAGATATGTATATATTAGTACCTACGAAATATATACCAAGGCTCTAAAATTATGGGTAAATAAAAGGAGGGATAATTAGAAATATTATTATGAAAATGAATATATATATAATACATCAACGTGTGACTCTAGTAACTTATACCTGGGTAATATATATGTCAACATTATTATTTTAAATTAAATTATATATATATATTAGATAAGTAGCTTCACACCTATATTGAAGAATCCAACAATATCAAAAATCATTATAATCATCATTTTCGTAATCAATATCATAAATAAAGAGTCCTGATAAAATATAGGAGAAACCCTTATAACTTTTATACTGGAAATAGCAACAATTCACTTATATATATGATCACAAGAATGATTGTCAACTACATTATACAACAATAAGAATACAACATTATATATAATGCGTGTAGTCATATACGGTTTTATATTTTGTAAGTACTTCAATAGTACTATCTTAATAATTTAATGTCAAACTACAATGAGGAAACAGTACCACTGAAAGACAACCCTAAATATGGTATTATAATTCATAAGGGTCAAAATATATGTGAATTGAAATAAAATAATATAAATGAATATATGCATCCAGCTGTATACTGGTAATACTTTTACCTGGAGAAATACAGTTTAATAATATAATAAAAGATATTAACGTAACAGTAACCTAGAATATAAAAATTCACAACATTATATTCAGTTTAATATATATAATATTACTATTTTGCCACCATCTACAAAGTTAGGTCCTTAAAAATTAAGGTAAAACCTTTAACTATTTTACCTGAATGAGCACAACAACTATATGATGATCTACAGAGAAGAAACAATAGTAACCTAACAAGTAATATAAAATAATGTCTGTATTCTACTTTTTTTTAAGACCATAGACTCCTAAATAATATATTGATCAAACACTATTGATGTAAAGACAGTTGATTGAATCTATGAAAAGTATTAACCAACCTAAAGATCTTCTAAATATGTGTAATGATAAGTAGAAAAAATGAAAAGAGCAGGATACTTTGATGACTTCACAACTATTAAACGTAATTCTAACAAGTGCGTCAAATTTGTAACACACGTAATTACAGACGCAATGGAGCTTCGATGCACGTTAGCCCCTCAACATATCCGGAAGATTAGACCAGTGTGTCTGTTATTTGCACACCCCCCCAAGAACAAAGTCGCCGTGATAACATTATGAAATCTATAAAACTCTCATTATTAAGAGTGAAACCTATAGGACAATATAATAACAGGAAACAATAAATAGGAAGATTACAAATTTAAAAGATAAGAATGTAATAAAACTATACGTGAATAAAATCTAGACCATGTCTACTAAGATAGAATAAAATGAGCTACGCGGGGTGAGAAAACCCATGGCAAAGATACGGCCTCAAAAGGATGGCAACCTGCACTAGAAATGTCCATAATAGTAACAAGACTTGGTCGAAAATTCTGAGCTTCATGTAGACACGTCAGTGGTAACTAAGCGCTTCTCAAGAAGATTTAAAAGAAACATTATTATAAGTGAAGAACTTTATAATACGAGCGTATATTTCTATCTAGAATTTCAAAGTAAGATTAGCAGATCTAAGCCTTCTTAACTCGAAAGTCCACTGTCAGTCTTACACGTGTATTTTGTGTCATGCACATACAATTTAAATAATATAATGGATCACGACAGTGAACCTATTAATAAGATCCAAAATTCAGAATTATAATAACTACCTTTATTATGATACACATCAATGGATCCTAAAATTAAGATAAATACCTTTTTAATTTTTACTGGAGGGCAACCAATCTTAAATTATCAATCAATAAATCGTAAAGATCAAGTACCTCAACATGAGAGAAAACATAACATTGATTAGTAAGATTCTACGTTTTATTTTGGTATTAAACCCATAGTAGGACGTAGTACCTAAAATGAGTACTAATAACTACATAAAGTAAACAGAAAAAATTATATAGAAAATAGTAATTAAACCCTAGTTTAACTATTTGTACTGATGGGGGCAACAAAGCTGTAAATGACCTACAAAGGTAAAGACAACCGACAGTAGATAATAAAATACAACTAATAGTATGATTTGTACACGGTCTGTAGTAGTAATAACCCAGTAAGACGGTCCAAAAGTATATGATAAGTCAAACGGCTATATATATGTAATATGAACGTATTTATAGTAATATATATATATATATATATATATATGTGACAACAATACGGCACCGGTGTAAGACAGACCGACAGTATAAGAGAAACAACATGTCTGATAGTCTACGTTGTGTTGTATTATTAGACCATGATTTACGGCAAAAATATTTGAGTAGCAAACACAGGATGTGAAGCAAGGACCGATCATGGCGAATAAATGTACCACCGTAATAAAAAATGGTAGGTAGGTCATAAAAGATGTGATAAGTGAAAAGAGTGAAAATTATGGAATATAGAGCAGTACATTTGTGGTACTACGTAGAACGTGGACCGGGGTAATAGGCAACAGCGTAATTGAATTAATATATATATATGTATTATTAAAATTGGAGTAAAGGACGACTCACTAAGGACCGATGTAGATATAAGAATCCAATAATAGCAGGTAATTGAGTACCATGGCGGGGCGACGCCAAAGATAGGTATGCGGAATAAGGAAGTTCAATAATACCTATGGTAACGTAGTACCGTAGCATAGCCTAACACAATACGTTAATAGGGACCACAGGGAAATAGTAAGTAAACACAAGTAAACAATAAGGTGTAGTAGAGCTAAAACCGGGGGAAAAATCCCAGAGGACGGTAAATAAAAGGTAGTGAGTACAATACAATAATGATAGATAAGGACATGGAGGATCTTAGACGAAAAATAAAGCTCCATCCAATAACCTTATCCCATCCCCTAAGTGCAATAATGTCA
>JABUQX010077572.1:0-27888 GCA_015478945.1 Trachelipus rathkii | reverse complement strand
CATTACATATTATTAACTGACTTTGCCATAAAGAAGATGCTGAATTCAAAACCAAAACCCATTCCTAGTCAATAGCATAGATAGTTTTCCTCTGAATTTCACAACCTGATAATTCCATAAACTCTGTATCGATCCTCACTTGTAAAAGTATGTCGTTCAATCTGACGTATTTTGGTTTTCCTTTTATTTTCTCCATTCCTCAAACGTTTCATCACATATATTTACCCCATCACCAGTATGACATTCCGTATAATTATTCATTTCCCTAAAATCCATCACTGGCCTTACCTTATTTTTTATTTCCTGATTCACGGCCATTAAAGGTATTATTCCATTCACCTCTCCATTATATGGTACCAAAATTCCATCTTTTATCCATTCACTTATTTTTCTTCATCAAACTTAAGCTCCTTCATTCCTTTCTTTTAAGTGTTTGATAACAAATAACTCTAATTTTGTTAATTTTAGGTTTCTTTGTCGGTTTCCATTTCCACTTTTACACTGTCCAGAATCCGCCGTTAAACCCACCACAAAGTCCTTTATCCTCGAATCAATAATATCATCATTCTTCTTTTTACTAGTTCTTTTTCTTATTATCAACACCTTAGGGCAAACACATGTTATTTATCTCACGACATTTCAAAACATCTGTAGCATTAAAGTATTAATTTCTCACAAATTTTGTTTAATTATATCCATTCCTAAAATAACATCAGTATCCTCTATAATTTCCGCTTTAATTTAACATTAACAGTTCAATTTCCTTGTTTGTCTAAACAAATATTGATATTTTGGGTTCTCCCATCGTGTTAATTATGGGTTTTACATCGATCCCCCTTCACCGCAAACATCTCCTCAGATCCAACTCCTCCAATCTTCTTACTAATAAGAGATTTATTGCACCCTGTATCAATAAGTGCGTTACATTCTTTACCGTTTATCAACACCTTAATTACAGGTAATTCACCGGATTCTATATTCAGTTTCTTGATGAAGCTACCTCCGGCAAATAAGCTCCATCTTCTTCGTTTCCCTGAATATTTTTTATTATTTTCCCACTTTTTAGAATTACCCTTCCAACAATCTCTTGAGACGTGACCTAATCTTCCGCATGTCCTACATTCTTTTTTATTCCAATTCCAATTTTCTCTAAGTTTATTGTACCTATCTCTATAATATTCGTCATTAAAATTTCTAAATTTTCTCTCCTCTTGATAATGATAATATCCCTTATCATTATTTCTAACTAGATCATTATTTATTCCTGATCTATTGCTCAAACATTTGTACTCATTTAATCCAATCAATACTCTTGTTTGTTTGATTAATTTTTCAATTTCTATTTCCTTAATGTCTCCTAATTTCCTTAGTTCCTTGCATATATATTCCGGCATTCCATTTATAAACGCATGCTTAATCATCAAATCATCTTTAATCCCTATTGTTTTTGCAATTTTTTGTATCTCCATCATAAATACATCCGCTGATTCTCCTCTCACTTTTTGTTAATTAATCTTGAGTAAGCATTGAATGGATCCTCCCCGAAGGCTTCTCTTAGTTTCTGCTTTATAACGTTACCGCTTTTCTTTGCATCTTCATTTAGTTGAGTATATACTGTCAATGCCTTTCCTTCTAAAAACATAGGCAGAATTTTTTCTTCATTTTTAATATTATTCAAATCTTTTATTAGGTTAAACTTAAATGTCCACTCTTATTTCTTCTCCATTAAAGTTCTTTACTAAATCGGAAATCTTTAAGTTGTTTCATGTGTTTTTCTGTTTTTTTTTAAATGGCCCGGCTAGCTTGTAAGCAAGACTATCAAAACAACCTTCTTAATTAATGGGACGATTAATCGTCGTCATCGGCAAAAATCGGCCATATTTTAATTTTCAGTCGTCAATCGTCATCGTCATTGGCAAATTTCGCCGATTAATTTGCCGATTAATTGAACAAATACATTAAGAATTTTGGATAATATTATAACTCAATAATAATAATAATTAAATAATAATATAATACTAATAATAATACATATAATAATAATAATAATAATAATATAGTAATATAATTACATAATCAATAATATTATATTTATATACTAACTACTATTTATATATACCTATACCTCTACCTATTATATATATATATACATACTCATATATATATAATATAATATATATATTATTAATATTAAATATATATACACTATCTATATATATCTATATTACTATCATATATATAAACTAACCTACTCTTTGCTTATCGGTATGTAAGACATCCAGAGCCTAATGGTCGCACTTTCTGTTATGGCGTGCATATCCAAACTCATCCCCTAGACAACATTTATCATATACACATACTTATATCCACACCCCTCTTCTAGACAACATCTTACAGACATCCCTATCCCTTATATCTGCCCACATTGCCCACATTAAATTGCCCACATCGTATGTCCTGCGTGTCGTAGAAGGCTACTAATGGGCACGGTGCGTAGTTAGATTGACTGGCCTACTACCTAGCTTATCTTTGGCGCCAAGAATGCTAATGCATCGCCTCGGAGAAGGTCGTGATCGGCTAGTAAAGCGCCCTTCTATCTCTTTCGGCGAAAATGTAATGAATCGGTATTCTGTATATAAATGTCAGGGAATAATGTTGAGTAGAGATGAGGAGAGAGGTGATGGGATGTATTTAGAAAGGGCAATTGTTGTTTGTCTCGCTGTGCACTGGAACACAAAGATGAAAGGGAAACGGTGGAAAAGAGCTGGGTGGTTGTGAAATGTGTTTTGTATTGGCTGTGGAAAGGTAATGAGAGGCTGATAGAAGGATTTGCAATTCTGATGAGTGAATTGTGGTAGAGAGCTATGTTAGATTTTATGTTGTGTGAGTACTAGAAGTCTAAAGAATAAATTTAAGTTTGAAAAAGGTGAAAATTTGTGTGGTTGTGACTTGTGACATATGATCCATCTGAGGGTAATGTTGAAGAGATTACGATTTTCTGGGATATTCTGAATGATGTTTTGGATGGGGGTAATGGGAGATTCAGCTCATTTGCCAATATCTGCCCATTCTAGGATTTTTTTTTACAGTTGTCACACCACTCACGGGCAGAGCCCTTATTCAAGGAGGGGGGGTAGTACTCTCAAAAGTTCACCCTCCTAGCGCAAAATTACGCAATATGAGCCACAGTGTGCACGGCAGACTTTATAGTGAGGGAGATTTAATTCAGTAGGAAATAACACGAAGATGGATTAAAGATTCCACAGAAACAGAAGGTGGTGGAGAAGAGGAAAGCACGCATAGCAAAACTAGCCTGGAGTTACCAATGTCAACAAAATACTCGTGCGCAGATACAGCACGCTCTGTGTGCTATGAGGCGTCTTAAAGGTGGTGGTACGCCAGTGGGGATAAGTTCCCTCGAGCATCTTGCCGCTGCGGTACCCTATAGGAGCAGAGATAAGGAGCACCAACATCACGTCACAAAAGATAGAGGGTCCAAGTGAGACTGAAAGTCACGAAGCAGTTTATGACCTTTTTGCCGTTGACGTCGACCCTGTCCAAAAGCCGGGTGAAACGAGACCCCCCCCCCAGATACTGCAGAGCAAGTACTCCATAGCATGGGCGGATGAGACCCATTGTAAAGCTGGAGCAAACTGAGAAAAGGAGGACAAGTTCACAGTTAAACAGATTTCCAGTTCTTTGAGGACCGCCTTAGCACCGTTGTGATGTGAGGTTCCAAGAACATTTTTTTTGTTCATGTTAAGCTCCAGAGGATATTTATATGTCAACCAGATGCAGCAGACGAGAGCACCGGTCGAATGAAGATAGGAAAGTTCAGAAGGTATTGGTTGGAGAAGGAGATTGGTGAAGTTGGGTTTTTAAGAAATTGAATATTCAACAAAAGGTATTTCTATCCATTCAGCGAGGAATAAAGTCGAAAGATCTGCGAGACGCACGCATCGAACGTAACGCATGGAGTAGATTATACGAGTTTAATAGATGAAGGGTCGAATCATTGGAATACTCGCGTGATAGAATAAGAAGGTGCCCGGTCGAGAAGATTATTGGAAAAGTAGGAATAAGTAGGAGAATAAGACAGAACCCTGAGGAGGAACACTATTGACAGAAAAAAGAAGAAATCGCCCATCAACACAGCCGATATTGAGCGATTTGAAAGCCAAAGCTAGACATAAGTAAGGCCCAAAGAGGAGGAAACGCCAAAGGAGGGGAACACTGCGAGCAGTAGTGACGCGGCCATACTCGGCCATCAAATGCTTTGGGATATGTCAAGCGCCACCACGCAATTCTCCCCGTAGTTCCTAAGAGCGAAAAACCATAATCGGTTAGATAAGGAATGTACTCAGTCGCCAGTAGACTTCGTGGCAACGGAGCCGTACTGGCGGATCGGAATGAGTTCCCAGATGATCTTAAGAGTGAGTTGAGAAGGGTTTCAAAGATCTTAAATAGAATACATAGATAGAATACAAGGGCGATAGTTAGAAGATAAGAGCGGCTTCCTTTTTCGGAATAGGTTGGACGATGTGAGAGCTTCCAACACTCGAGCAAATCGTGCTAGTCATTGAGAGACATAGAGAATATAGTTGGGCGAGGGGCCGAAGAGATTAGCCTTTTCAGTTGGAGGATTAGCAACACACAATGATCAGATCGAATACGAGGAGGAAAGGCAGTTTACAGAAGTTGTTAGAGATGAAAGATTTGTCAAGTAGGAGAACCAAGGAGGTTAGGCCACTTTCTTTGATGAAAGCCGCTTTGCTCGTCGAAGAGATCCCTGCCGCTTTCTAGCTTACTGAAGAATTAGCAGAGAGTAAATAGAGAATGAGAAACTTTTCCACCCCAGATAGACCACGGTCCTCTAGCCTGAATGGCCCAGGAACGAAGCACGAATCGAACCATGGATTATGAGGAAAGAAAGATTTAGGTTTAGAAGGAATGAATGAGGGAAAAGAAAGATTTAGCTGCAAGAAGGAAATGAACCTGCTCCATCCCATCGAACGATTTACACGCTCCCTCCTTTATTCTTTTAAATCTTTATCAACCAACCATCATTAATTCTTACTCCAGAGGTAGCCAATTCTGCTATTCATCTGCAAACTTGGAAAGCCTTACATTTAAGCTTCCCTGGCTAAATATTTATACATTTGAGGAACCGATGCCACTTTGATCATAAGAAAATCGTTACGGACCACAAATATGTCTCCTCATTTCCCTTAATAAATACTTTTATATTATATTATTAATTAACCATTATTATTATTATTTTTATTATTATTATTATTATCTATTATCTATTATTATTATTATTATTAATTAATTATTATTAATTATTATATTACCTGCCTCACGAAGGTGGTCTCGTTGACGCCGAGAGGGGGCACAGACACTTTTGTGTCTGCGAAGCGCCACTTTCTTTTTTTGTTAGTTTCGTTTTTGTTTCCCTCCCCTCCCTCTTTTATTTGTTCTTTTTATTTTTATTATCTATATTGGTTATTCTTTTTATTTTATTTTATTTTATGTAATTATTATTTTTGTTATTAGTTATTATGTTATTAATTATTATTCTTATTATTATTATTATTGCTCGTTTCCCTCTTACCCTTCCTTCCTACAGTTTATGTCCCTTCGCTCGCTCCGATTCTTTGTAACGTACTACCCTACGTATCCTTGGTCTCTCTCTTCTGAGAGTCTCCCCTTCCCCGCTGCTTCCTGGTGGCTACCGGGTTGTTGTCTCTGTGTGTGTCATGGGCCCATCCTTGCCCTCCTTCCTACGGGTGAGGAGGTCCCGGTTAAAAACAGGTTCTTGTTGCCGTTTCTCCGGCCGCTTGATTGTATGGAGGTCCCCGAACACTGCCTCTAGACCTGTGAGGAGGCCTGTCTGCCTCTTGGGCGAATAATCTTTGGGCTTCGCGTTCTTATCCGTGTGGTGCACGGCTTGTATTTTCCATCTTTGTGGGGACTTCGGAGTCGCGGATATTCCGGGGGGCTTTCCCGAGGCACACCATCGGCCCACCCTACGGGGGTGGGGTTTCTAGGGGGGAGGTATGTAGCTCTGGGCCTGTGGTGGGCGCGGTTTCCGCGGTTACGTCCCCGGGATTTATGTTTCTATTCATCATTTATGTTATTGAATTTGTGTTCATTTATTGCGGTGCAGATGTTTTGTAGGTGTATTTTTCATGGGAAGAAAATCTAAAAAAGTTTACCGTTTTCCAGAAAGGCGGCAATCACCATCTGGAGGGTCCCCAACCCGTCCCCTCCTTGGCCGTTCCCAGGCCTGCGACCAGCAGGGGCTTTGACGCCCTTGTTGATGAAATGGTTGGTACTCCACCGCCCACCCCTATCGCCCTCGATTCCGGTCCCGTTTCAGGGACTGCCCCGTCTAGACCAGGTGAGGCTGTTGTGGCCTCTTCGAGTTTTACCCCCCTTGTCTCCTCCGTCTTTACGTTTGCCATCCCAATAGCCCCTGCGTCAGCGATTTTCCATTCCTAAACACCAGATTACACCAACTCCGACGATCGCTTTCTCCGACCCCCCTCCAGGGGTTCCGGGTCTTGATTCCTACCCGCTTTATTTTTATTTACATTCGACGTCATCTCGTCCACTGACTTCTGTGAGCCAGCTCATCCTTAGTGATGCTTTGGAAGCTGCTCTTCAAACTACTGAGCCACAGGCTACGCCAATGAGAAACGGTTCCCTCTTGGTTCGTGCTGCCTCTCGTACCCAGAGCAACATCCTTGCTTCCCTATCCCATCTGGGGAAGATTCCCGTCATTTCTAAACCTGACGATGTTCGTAACACGTCAAAGGGTACCATATATGCGCCGGAGTTCTGTTCCGATGCTTTGGTTGACATCCTAGTTCATTTGCAGAGACACAACGTGCCTATCACCGACGTTTATCGGTTCCCTCCACGTAAGATGACCTCAAAAGACGAACCACGTCGTCTGTTACTTATACCTTCCTCTGTGCTTTCCCTCCATCCCCAAGTAACAAACACTTGGTTTACAATGCACACGGTTCGGACTTCATGTGCCCTTCCCGAGAAGATGTTTCAAGTGCCCTAAATTTGTCACCCCAGAGAATATTGTCGGTACTTCCCAGACCATCTGTCCGACATGTGGCGGTTCTCTCCACCCGAACTGTGACAGAGATCCTCCATGTTGTCCTAACTGTAAGGGGCCAGGCACCCGGCCCTCCTCTGATCCACTGCCCCTTTTTTCGCCTTGGAGAAAGGAATCCTGGAGCATGTGCGCCATTCATAAGTATGACCGTCGTGAAGCTACCCGCCGGGCGAGGGAGAAGCTGGCTCATCTTCCTCTCTTCCTCTATCTTATGCTGCGGCAGCGTCCACTCCATCTGCGGTTGCTCTTCCGTTGCTCATCGCCCCCGTGCGTTGTGTCCGGAGCCTTGTTCCGCTTTCACGTTCGACCGTTCGGCCTTCCGTGCGGTTTACGGATCCACTGTTTCGGTGTTTCTGGTGGCTCTGGACATTCGTCCTCACCAACAATCCATGGATAGCGCACACTCGTCGTTCTTACGCCGACCACACGGCCGACCCTCTCTCATGCTCACTCTCCTTGTAGAGGTCCATGCAGCTCCCAAGGGATATCTGGATTTTGCGATAAGTTCCGCTTCTGAGGGCGATGGCAATCGTCCATGTGCCTCGTCGGAGCCTACCTGTACCGTCTCCCGGAAACGCCCTGCTTCTGTTTCGCCGGGGAAACACCAAGTCCCTCTTAACGGTTGCGAGAGTCCGTCCAAGGGCGGTTCTTCCCGGGACAGACATCCTTACTCGCTTGCTTATCGGTGCGCGGACTTCTTGAAGCAGAAGGATCCGGCTTGTACTGGGGACCTGGTCTCTGTCCCTGCAATAAACGGCTCGACCGCGTGACAACCCGCGTGGCCGAACTCGGACCATGGTCCGCCCTCTGCCCGTGTCTGATAATTGTACTACTTACTCCCGCCTAAGCCCCCTTCGCTCTGCACTATTCAAGCGACCTTTCTGAAACTTTTCGGATGCCAACGATGGACTCTTCGGAACGACCTTCTTCCGTGGGGGTGTCAGCGTGCTGACATCGTTGTCCCAACCCGAGGGGAGGGTCCGAGAGGTATCGGGATTGACACCTCGCCCCGCTCGCAGTCTTCCTTCCGGGTAGACGTGGCACCGCCTCGAAGTGTGTTGAGGTTGGGTTGGCTGCTGGTGAATGCAGGAGGTTGGAGGGTCTTCCCTTCCCTGCCTCTTCCCCTCCAACCCCTTTGACTTCGGTCCCGTCGTCGGTGCCTTCTGGCTCTCCTCGAGCGCAGACCGCTTCCGAGATTTTAACTGCTGACGCCATACCCTTGTCATCCGATGTGTCTCATCTCACTCCCGCCGACACCATTCCTACTTGTCATCCTCTTCCATCTTCCCCAGCCTTTGTTAGGGCGCCTCCTGGCAAGACGCGTCCCCTTCCCGGCTTGCTAAGAAGTTGAGCAGGGGTGCGTCCTGAGGGAGGATGTTCGAAATGTGGAGTGTGACTTGGCCGCGCCTCTTTGGCGAGCCCTCTCCTGATGTGCCCAGGAACCCTATCGTAATACAGGGGGGTCACACATATCCCTGCTGCGTGATTTTCCTCTCCCTCCGGGGTTTGGAGGTTCCTGTCGGTGGGTCGTCCGACGGCTCACGGGACCTCCGCCTTTCACGCCTCTGAGAAGACTGCCACATCCCACAACATCGTGACTATTGTCACGGATCGTTCTGACATTGATTATTTCCGTTATGGCACGTTTCATCCAATGGAACTGCCGCGGATAACTTTGCTAATTACGAAGAGCTGAAGAGATTACTGTCGATCATCAGTCCCTTTGGCTGTTTGTTTCAGAGTTGCAACTTCGTGACGTAACCTTTGCACCTTCAAGGTACAGGAGCCCCTTATTGTCTCTTGAATCGTGGCCCAGCGCAGAGGTGGGGCATGCCGATGCCTGCTGTCACGAGTCTGTCCCATTTACTCCCATTCCCTCTCCACTCCGCTGCATGCCGTGGCGGCTCGTATCCATCTTGATGCGCCGCTTACGCTGTGCTCGGTGTACCTGGCGCCCAGCTGTAAATATACTATACCAAGAAAGACCTCGTCGATTTTTTCACGTGTCTCCCACCGCCCATGTTGGTCCCTCGGTGACTTTAACCTCCGCCATCCTTTGTGGGGAGAACTCTGTTTACGTCCCCAATGTCCGATTGGTTGTTGAGTAATTTTGCAGGATTTTCTTTGGGAATGTCTCAACACGGGCCTTCCCCACCTTTGAACGTTTTGATACAGGCACTTCTTCCTGTGTTGACGTTTCGTTGTGTTCCATCTCGGCTTTAGATCGTTTTGGGTGGGAAAGGTCGTCCTTCCCTGTGGTAGTGACCACTACCCTATCGTGATGACAATCCTTCGGCCAGTCCGCAGCTTCCACCTTATTCTGGCTGGCGGCTATGAACCAGGCAGACTGGTCCTTTCCTTTGTACCAAGGCCACTTAACTTTTCCCAATTTTCCTGCAAACTAACAGTGTTTCTCCGTCGCCAGCGGAATGCCTTCACTGTACTTTCCAGGAAGTTGGGTCCTTCAGGCGGCCATGGAGCATATACCCGTTCATCTGGGACCGCGGAAATCAACAACCCCCTGGTGGAACCAGGAGTGTGCTCCCCGGGCTAATCGTGAAAAGCGTAAGTTGTATAGGCTGTATAACAGACTCCCAAACCTTCCAACTTGATTCTGTTTACGGCTTCGGGCGGCCGCTCCCGGCGTATTAATCGCCGTACGCGGAAACAAGTATTTTCGCACATACGCTTCAACCGTATTTTCTTCTACGCCTGTATCATCAGTCCATAAAAAGGTGCGAAAAATTTCACGAAAACACCATGCTGATCCGCCTATTATCCTCGTTTACGGCCCGCAAACTTCTGATGTCATCTCTGCTCCCGGGGTTGTGCGGCCGAGTTGGGTTTATCACTTCGCGTCCCAGCTCCAGCGGCTCCCGTTATCCTGAACCTTTTGTTCTAAGTCGCTTGCGGGTTGGAGTTTCCTGAATTTTTCTGTTCCGCCTGGAACAGACCTTCCATACAACCGGCTATTCACCAGGGCCGAGTTCCTAGACGCCCTCAGGCTTTGCGGGGATGGAGCGCCTGGCCCTGACGGCATCTCCTTTCAGATGCTTCGCCATGCTCATCCATCTGCCACTGCCTTCCTTCTCGGCTTTACTAGCAATAGAATATGGGTGAGGGGGTGCTTCCCTCCTGTCTGGTCTACTGCATATATTGTCCCATTCCCTATTCCCAAACCTGGAAAGGATCCGACTTCTTCCGAATAACCATCGCCCTATTTCTTTGACCTGCAATACATGTAAGCTCATGGAGAGATTGGTGGCTTCCCGTCTTGTTCCCACGTTGGAGCACCTCCATGCATTTTCCGACTACCAATTTGGTTTTCGTCGCCATCGCTCGACCCAGGATCCTCTCCTTCGGTTAGATCACGACATTCGTGAGTCATTTGCTTCCAACAAAATGACCCTGGCCGTCTTCTTTGACCTCGAAAAGGCGTATGATAGCACGTGGAGGTTAGGGGTTTTGCGGAGCCTCCACTCCTTGGGACTTAGGGGCAACTTCCCCTATTCCTTCAGTTGTTGATGTCGGATCGTTCGTTTCAGGTCCGTTGTAGTGCCACGCTGTCGAGGCGTTTTGTCCTGGACGAAGGGGTGCCGCAGGGCAGTGTACTGAGCGTGTTGCTTTTTGCGCTATTGGTTTCAATGGTGTTATCGATTCCATCCCGACGTCAGTGCGCTGCTCATATATGTTGACGATCTTGCCCTGACATCTCTGGAGCTAAACTTCCTTGTATGGAACGTCAACTTCAGGTTGCCATCGATATGGTTTCCTCCTGGTGCTCTGCGCGTGGCTTTACATTCTCCACGTCGAAAACTACAGCCGTGCTTTTCCGGAAAAATCCTCGTCGTAGGGGTCGCCTACTATTGCCTCCAATGTTACGTCTCTATGGCTCCCTTATCCACGTGGTGCCGAGGGTGCGGTTCCTGGGTCTGTTGCTCGATGAGCGCCTCACGTACCTTCTTCATACTCTCCTCAAAGCTAATTGCCGCCGTTCCTTGGATCTCTTACGGCACCTCACCTCCAAGACTTGGGGTGCGGACAGAAAAACAATGCTCCACCTTTACAATCAAATGCTGTGCGGGCTAAACTTAAGACTATGGTTGTGCCATTTTGGGCAGACCTTCCAGTCCTACCTCCGCCTTCTTGACCCCATTCAGACTGAAGGTCTGAGAATTGCCACGGGTGCATTCCGTTCCTCTCCGAGGGAGAGCCTGGAGGTGGAGGCCGGGGTGATGCCCTATCCCTGCGGAGGGAGGTCTAGCTCATGTGCTTCACTGTTCATTCCCGTCTTCCGTTCCTACTCGTCGGCCTTGACACCTATCTAGAGCGTGTCCGTCACAACCCTTGCTTATTGGCCGTTTGCCTGGGGTTGTTACTATCCTCTTCGCTTTCGCTCGAACCTTCCTCAGCGAGCGGCTGCTTGCAAATTTGGATTTACCTCTACCCGTTCACAGTGGGTCTCTTTCTCCGCCTCCTGCTCTCTGCAGTGGGACCAGTCTTTGAATAAGTCGGAGGCATACCCGGTGCTGTTGAGGGATTCCTTGTATCTCCCGCGGAGGTCCATAGCGACTCTCTAGCGGTTTACACCGATGGTTCAAGGACGGAGGAAGGGGTGGGAACGCATTCAGCTGTGTTTCCGCGCATCACTGGTACTGCCCATACCCTCCACCCGGATTTGTCTGTTTTTTCAGGCGAACAAATAAGCAATGATCATGGCGGTGAACAGGTCAGTACCTTCGCCGTGGGGGTAATTATACCATCTTTTCGGATTTTCGCAGCGCTCTCCAGTCGTTGCTGACCGGCTCAACACGTAAACCCGTTGGTCTGCTGCCATTGCACAGTCCCCTCTGCTTGTTAC
Source organism: Trachelipus rathkii (assembly GCA_015478945.1). Lineage (NCBI taxonomy): Eukaryota > Metazoa > Arthropoda > Malacostraca > Isopoda > Trachelipodidae > Trachelipus > Trachelipus rathkii. Next base: position 15,892 of record JABUQX010077572.1, on the reverse strand, counting down.
CTCGAGCGCAGCAACTACAACATTGAGTTCTGTTTGGGTTCCCTCACCATGTGGGTGTTCCTGGCAACGAACGGGCCGATGGGGAGGCCAAGCGGGCGGCTGCACACAGGGTGTCGTGTGCCCGTTACCTTCCTCCGCTGTGCGTCCCTGGGCCATTTCCCTGCTACAGATTTCCCCATCTCTTTGCGTCGGGCCTCCTCTCTGGCTGGCAGTCATGTTGGGCGGAGGATGCTCGTGGCCCCAAACTTCGGATGTCAAACCCGTCCTTGGCCGGTGGTCTTTCATCTGTAAAGAGTCGCCTACTGGGAAGGTGGTTGTCCTGGCTCGATTGCGTCTTGGTCATAAAAATCTCACCCATGGATTTCTTATGTGCGGGGGGTTCCCCCGACCTGCCATTTTGCTCCTCCAGTTGTCCTGTCACTCGTTCATCTCTTTCTACTCTTTGTGGATTGCGTTGCCATCTCAACCCTTCGAAGCAAGTTCTTTCCTGCGTGCTAACTATTCCTCTTCAGCATCGCCTTCAGCACATCTTATCCGAATCGTCTCATTTTCGTAGTGATCGTGTGTTTGCCTTCCTTTTGGAACTGAACATCTTGTATAAGATCTAACCATTTCAGCCTTGTTCCTCTTTCGTTTCGTTAGGGATTTCCCCTGTCGTTAGTTTACTAACACGGTCTAGCCGCATTCTTGTGTGATGTGGAGATCCCTGTACATCCACTCAAAAAAAAAAAATTATTATTATTATTGTTATTATTATTATTATTATTATTATTATTATTATTATTATTATTATTATTATTATTATTATTATTATTATTATTATTATTATTATTATTATTATTATTATTATTATTATTAAGAGACTTAAGGAATCAAAAATTTTGATGCGCTAAAAATAAGATTTCGCGCGCCACGGTTGGACCCCCTGACCCGCCTGTCTACACAGCCTTATATATTCAGTATATATTATATTATATATATATATAGTAATATATAGTACTATATATATATATACTATAACTATTAACGATACTATCTAATATATATATATATAGTATATATATAGAACTAAAGCATGTTGCCAGAGAGAGAGAGAAAAGAAATTTTTAAAGAATGTTTCAAGAAAAACTACGAAATACTTAATGATAAGAAATTGATACACTTTAAAATCATCGTCATTGGTAAAATTTTCATAATCGTCCCATCACTACTTCTTAATTAACTATTTAAATTTAGTACTACGACACTCAATGCTATTAACTTCTTATATATATCAGTCTTTTTAATAGTGTGAAGTCCACAACTCCAATCACACACATATACTATATATTATATATATAAAATATATATATATATATATATATAATATATATATATATATATATAATATATATATATTATATAATATATATATATATATATACTATATATATTATTTATGATAATATATATATGATATATATTAATAATATATATATAACGTAAATATATAGTGTAATATATATATCTATAACAATATATATATACTATATTATATATATATATAGTATATATATATATATATATATATATATATATACTAATATATATATATACTAATATATATATTATATATATAAATATATAATACTATTATTAAAATTTATCTACCTTCTTTCCCCAGATTGGGGGAGAGGTGTATAGCATACATCAGAGGAGAAAAGTAGTTGAAAAACATGACGCAAGTCAAAAAGAAAGCCCTCCCTTACCGTTCCCTTTATACCCTTAAGTGAGAACTCATCACAGTCAGAAAAATCCACCCTAAGATTTCATGAGACTGCGACGGACCCTCACTATGGTATTTCAGTGTGGGGTTTATCTCCTGGTCAAAGCTGACAACCATACCCCCCTCACAAATTCCCGCCATTCACTCCTATTATGCACCTTTCTTTTCTCCTCAGCCAAACTTACATTCCTTTCCTTCAGGCATTCCTTCATTGACTCTATCCACTTTTTCTTTGATCTTCCAGCTGGTTGATTCCCAGCACACTCACCACTATACATCTGCTTAACCAATCGACTATCATGACCATCCTTTCCACACAACCAAACAATCTCAATGTACTCTTCTTTATTCTCTCATTTACGCCTTTCTTCACACCAAACAACTCCCTAATACATTCCTCCTTCATTTTATCAATTCTTCTCACACCTAACATGCCCCTAAGATTGTCCATCTCGACACATTATACCTTAGATCTATACCTCTTATTCCATACCATAGATTCACTACTATACATTAACACAGGCTAAAACATGCCCTCATGCAAAACCCTAGTCCTTTTAAATCCACCAAGAATTTAATTGCACCAGCCATCTTCCTGCCATTCACAACTTTCCTTCTACACTCTGCATCATCCGGTCCCTTTTTATCCAACATATATCCTAAATATTTAAACTCAGATACTTGTTCCAGTGTTCCAGTTACTCACCATCTAACACGAGTTCACTCTGCAGACTCTCCTCACTTACTACCATAACCTTACTCTTATTTATATTTACTATCAAACCCCTCCTTTTACACACCCTACCAAACCCCTCTACCCATCCTCTCAAACTCTCTTCAGATTCGCCGCACAAAACCAAATCATCTGCTTACAATTAGCAGGGAACCCTCCACTCTCTTCCATTCTCCATCATTCTAACAAATGTTTGAAGACAATATCTTTCCAGTTGAAAAATGATCGCAATATATTTCCAGAGGTTGTTTTGACAGTTTTTTTGTGACCATTCATTGCTGTCTGTAAGCTCTTGATCAATTTAGAGAATCTTATCAACATTTGGTCTTGCATGGAGTAATCTAAGAAACAAACTAGGATATGAAACATGTCCTGAAGCTTGCAATAGTGCGCAGAAAATTACGAAATGGATTTTAATTTGTCTTTTTGTTAGTTATATAATAAGAATAAGAAATATTATTTTCCTATTTTAAAGGAATAAATGTTTTCATTGTTTTCATATTTTTATTTTCATTTACCTGATTTAAAGCTTCATATGTAATTGTGTTTTAGTATATTTAAGAATCTTATCTTTCTTATTTTGGCAGCAGCAAATGTATAATCATAATGACAGTGGTAAATAGGAACCTATATACTGTATGATAAAGTGTATATTTATTAAATTCTATTATTCTATTTTTTCCTCAAAATTACAAAACTTGTACCAAAATATACCTGGTGAGTTTTACTGGGTAGTTTAGGTGGGGTTTTATTGAGTGGTATTTTTTTTTTATTGCCAACCCTGATGTGTGCTGCTTTAGGGGTCTGGTAGATAATCCTGGTACTTAGCTGCTGTTGTGATGAGCATTGAAATCTTTACCTATAATTGGATTGGGAGATTGCGTTTAAGGGCACCAAGTCTGGTTTGTAATTGTTGGGGCAATTTGTTGATGTGGTATTGGGAATGTATATGTTAATTATGTTGTTTGGGTAGTTGTTGATGAGTATTTTGAGGATTTATAAAAAAAAAATTATACTTGTTAAATGATTAAAAAAAATTTATTAAATTTTATAAATAAGATTTTGAAGCTCACACATGGGGAGAAGTAAAGGAAGCTAAATATACTAAAGCTAAAACAAAGTATGCCAAAGCAATAATCTTACCTTTTAAATGAGAGCAATTACAAAAATTTTGGAGTACATTAAATCTTTGGTGCTGAATCTTCAAATAGATTTAGAGGAATCCCTCATTGAAAGACAAACTCATTCATCCATCTTATTGATGATCAAAGGAAAAATGTTTATAATTATATTTGTAAATTAAGCGTTAGTTTATATTGTAAGGCAAAGGAAAAAAAAAGCATAATCTTCATCTCTCTTTTCCATTTAGCTTTAGTTGGTTGATTATTTATTTTTATTTTTTATAAGTTTGGAAATTTATTTTCCTTATAAATAAATAAAAAAATTGTAGTATTTTAATACACATAGGATAATTTCCAACACTTTCCATCAATTGTTTTTTTTTTCTTTTTTTTCTTTTTAAATAATCCTTAACCTATTGCTAACTACCTAACTGAAGTTGTTTAAAAAAAAAGGTTTTTGAGCCTAAGAATTACTTTGAAATTAAATGGTTTTATTTAATTGTCTTTTGTTCTATTTTGGAATTTTACAACTCTGTAACTCTTTGGTTTAGGAATTTTAGTCTTTTTTAAAAGTGTCAGTTATTGGTAAAGTTATGTCATCAATTTGTAGTTCTGGGATCAAGTATTCAGTAAGAATTTCCAATGAGTAGAGGTTATAAAGGTCTTTTGGACTGATGTCATTGTCCAGTTTCTATGGTCACATGTCATATAATTCCTTCAACATCCAACAACATGTTAGAAGCTGGTTTGATTAATTGAGCAAGCACAATTCATCAATTTATTTTGTTTTAGTGGTTAATTGGTGTTGCTTTTCCTCTTTTGATCATAATCCCAAGAGATATTCATCTCTCCATTTATTCATCACCTTTGGTTAATAATGAGATAGTTTTTACAGTCTTTTATAATAGATTTATGATCATTGGGGTTATAATCAGAATCAACATATATATATATATATATATATATATATATATATATATATATATATATATATATGTATAATATAAATATATATAATATATATATAATATATATATATATATAATATATATATATATATATATATATATATATATATATATATATATATATATGAAACCTGAACATGAATGGTTAAAAGGTTATATTTTACATTATCCTGACCAAATGTTAACTTAAAAGGCATGATTACATCGTAAGAAGGGATAATTGATCTATCCATAAAGGAGGTATGCAATTTTTTAATTAATCAAAATTCTCTCTGCTATTCCAAGAGTCCTAGGAGAATTGATGGCAGTGAATTGCCAAATTATACCATTTTCTTGAAAATAATTTTGAACTATGGAATTCTGAAACCCAATTACTTAAATAACTACTATCCTTTATAAAAGTAAACTAGTTAATTATCAAAAGTTTTTTTTTTTTTTTTTTAAATACTCGTGTCAGATAAGTAGAGGAAAGATGATAAAGTTCTTTTAGAAATATAAATTGGAGTCGAAAGTGATTGGTTTAATATTAATAGCAGAGAAGTCAGGGATGTGCTATATCTTCATTATTTAATTTGTATATGGATGGGGTTATGAAAGCATTAGGGGAAGGGTGCCCTGCCTATTGTATGCAGACAGATTATTTGGTTTTGTGTGGTGAATCTGAAGAGTGTTTGGCAGGGTGTATAAAAAGAAGGGTTTGAAAGAAATGTAAATAATAGTAAGTTATGGTGTGAGTGAGGAGAGTTTGCAGTTTGAAATCATGTTAGATGGTGAGCTACTGAAACAAGTATCTGAGTTTAAATATTGAGGATTTATGTTGGATGAAAAGGGAACGGATGATGCAGAATGTAGTAGGAAAGTTATGAATGGTAGAAAGGTGGCTTGTGCAATTAAATCTTTGGTGGATGTGAAGGAACTAAGTCTTGAGTGTGCTACAGCCAATATAATATAACATAAAAGCGAAATAAAAAAAAAAGCTGTAAGACACAATACAATTACAAATTACAAATAATTCAAAGCACATTCAAGAGCAACCCAAGCAAATAAAATAAAATAAACAAATCGGCTTGGTAATATCATTGACAAATTTAAAGAAAATTTTATTTATTACTCAAAATTTTATACCCAATAATTTAAAAACAAATATAACACTTATAATATCCCTTATAACATTTAAATATAGCAAATATAACACTTGTGGTACCATAGTTTACCTGGTTTAATGTCTATGAGCTCAACCTTAACCTGTTTAGGTTAATTTTATGTGCACTTTGTACCACTGTACCCGGATACTCAATCTTGCAGAATGAATCTTCAGTTGCAAAAAAAAAAAAAACTGAAAAAAAAATTCAACAGGCCCCAATAGAATATAACCATAAATAAAAAAATAAATAAAACAAATATTTAAAAACTAAATGAATTCAAATTTTAACCCATATTTACTTCTTATGGTACAAAATAATTAATACAATCAAAAAAAAAAAAAATTGAAAAATTGAAAAATTGGCATTTACAAAGCAAACAAAGCAAATAATTTCCTTAATACCTGGACAGTGTTTTATTGTCCAGTTTCTTTATAGGCAGAAAGCAGCAGCCTGCAAACAAATAGATCAGAGAAAATGTTGAAAGCAGTCAAAATTGAGCAAAATACCCTTTTTTAAAGATTGAGGAAACCAATAAAATGGCAAAACAGCAAAAACCAACCATAGGGACAAAACAAAAATAATAATAATAGTAATAATATAATAATAATAATAATAATATAAATAATAATAATAATAATAATAATAATAATAATAATAATAATAATAATAATAATATTATTATATAAGTGACCACCAATTTGTTTAAAAAGTTCCATAAAAAGACACAAAAGAAAATCTTTCATCTAAACTAAAATTTCCAGAGGCAAAATGTTGCAACAATACACAAGTCTTCAACAAAGCTTTTAAGTCCTGAAGAAATGATCTTGACAGGAATAGTATTTTCTTAACTTTCAAAGGAAAGAGAATCCGAAGAAGCGACTCTGAGAGGAGAAGTCCAATACTCTTACCTTTTCAATCTCCAGGATGGCTTAGAGTTATTCGGACTTAAGGACACCCTTTCTGAGGATTGGATTTGATTTTTCTACTGGCGAAGTTTAGATGAAATATTTTCGGTTGTGTCTTTTTATGTAATTTTTTAGACAAATTTTTGAAGTCACTTTATATGTTGAATTTTTATTTTTTTCATTATAACGTTTTATTATAATAGTGGAATTATTAGCAAAATAATAATAATTAAGCTTAACCCTGGGCAAAGCAACCTAAAAAATAATTTAAAATGGACAATAGCAATTATTACAATTATTAAAGCATAAACCAAAAAATTCATAATTACACAGAGCAACAAAAAAATTATTTTTGAATGTTTCCTTAACTTCATTAGTGTAATCCTACTAATTTTGGGGTGAGAAAAATGAATATGACAAAAATCTTTATTAGCTCTAGTTTATGTGATATACGATAGATGGAAATATGTTATTTTAACAGATTAAGAGAAAACTATACATTTTAATTACATATTCCAACAACATTGACAGTGCATTTTAAATATTGTTAATGACAGTTACATTTTAAGAGCTCTAAATTGATGGATGAATACCTGACAGGTGGTTCAATGTGAAGAGTATCATGTGGTGGCTTCATGAGATCGTTTTCTTTTTCTTGGCGCGTCCTCGCCTTCCGCCTCTTGTGGTGAGTTCCGGAGCATCGATACACACCAGACCAGCAGTAATTCGCACAGCATACTTCGATTCCAGCGGCCCGATATCTTTGTTCCATACAGAAATATCCTCTGACGAAATCTATTCTCTGTGTCATCACTAGAACAGCTCAAACTAGAGGAAAATCCAGTGTGAGCGGAGAAACTGGATTTTAGGACAATGTTGCATCCAAGAAGATGGTATATTTCAGGGCTGCGGAGCCGGAGCCGCGAGCAGGTATTTTAATATGAAATATTTATTGGCGAAACTTTTGAGTGACTGGAACCGGGAGCCGAAATTTTTGGGGATCTGGAGTCGGAGTGCAAATTTTAGGGGAAACCTGCGAGCTGGAGCCGGAGGCCGCCCAAAAAAAAGAGGCTGCTCCGCTCCGGCAAATACAAAATTAATAATTATTAATTTTATTTTACTACAGCTGTTATCAATATATATAAATATAATATATATATAATATATATATATATATATATATATATATAAATATACGATATATCTATATTATATATAATATATATATATAAATGTGATGTAGGTACCATCCGCATCCGCGGAGCATACCGCACATTATTAAAGATCCGCATCCGCGCTTTTGCCTGCGGATGTTGCGTGGATGTCATTGTCGAAATTTGATAAAGAATTTATAAATAAAATACTACATAAAATCTGGAAATGAAAATGAAAATGTGAAAATGAGTTGAAGGCAAGTCAAAAACGGCTTGTTTGATATTCCATATCTAATGTTATCAAAGACATTCCAATAGCTGGGAGTAGTACACGCATATGAGGAAAAAATGTACTTGGCTCAAAGAACTCTTGCTGTACGCCAGTTCGATAATTATTCAGATGTTACATTGGTACTAATGTGGAAAATGACTTCGTATCACATGCATTAAGCTATTGAAACCATTGAAGAAACTACCAAAAAATCAGCGCTCTACAGCTTCTGTCTCCGATGTCAATACCATTGTCATCTCAAACGCTAGGAAGCACTTTTAACATTCTTTCAAATGAAAATGATGTACGTTTTAAAAAAATGAAAGATGAAGATTTAACTTCGTCCTAGAAAAAACTTTGGTTCTGTGGGAAATTAATGACCATCATATAATTATTGCAACTAACTAGATGTCCGTTATAAAGGCAAGTTTTTTTTGTAGCACAATATTAGAACAAGTTAATTCGTCTCTTTGTGTTGCAGTTGAAAAAAATCAATCCGAACAGTATTAAGAATTCCCATCCATTAGAAAAGAAGGAAAACGAAATCGACAAGAACCACACACCTTCTACAAGAGTAAATCAATAACAGAGTCCCTTGGAAGAAATTCTATAGTCCAGTAGGGATGATAAACTACCACGATTGCCAAAAGACTATAGTGCAAATGAGTAAAAACTATCACCAAGAAAACTAGATACAAATGATGATCTATGTCAGTGTGGGAAAAGTTAAGCAAGAATGATTAACCACGCGATGAGTAAATTGCAAGGAAAAATACTTCGACCTGTCCTCCAACTTTTGCTTCCAAGTGAGAGAGTATTTAGCAATGCCTGGCTAATGAAGAAAATAGAAACATACTCTCTACAGAAAAGGCAGAAAAGGATGTTTCTCAAGCAACAACCTTCCTATATTTTAATTTAAAAACAGTGCAAAAAAAATATATCCATTGAAAGTCTTTCATCAAAGGCGAGGTTGGCAAGAGTGTTGTGGGGTGAATTTGAGTGGTCCCCGCCTGTACCCGTTTAACGCATATATTTAATAGATTGAGCTAAAACGTCTCCTCTTTCTCTCTCTCTCCTCTCTCTCTCTCTCTACTCTCTCTCTCTCCTCCTCTCTCTAGTATATATATAATATATATATTATATATATTATATTATATTATAGTAGTAATATATATATTATATATATATATTATATATATATATATATATATATTAGTATATTATATATATATGATAGGACATTATAAGATGTTGCACTCCGTTTATAGGGGGAAAATTTTCGATTAGCAAAACAACGAATTTCGGGCCTTTTCTTAATTGCTGCCATTTCTATTATTTATTAGCGTTATTTGGCATTTTAATTTTTAAGAAATTAAAAGATTTTTTTATTATTTATATTATTATTATTATTGATTATTTAATTAGTTATTATTTATGTATATTGATTTATTTAATAGGAATTTAATTTTTTTAGTTCTAAGTCTTTCATTTATAATTGATGTTCGATTATTATATAATTTGATGGGTATTTATGAAAAAAACTGTTCCCCCCGGACCGCGAACTTCGGAGCGGTGAGGCACCCCGCTCTGCGGGGGCCGGGGGGGGATGATATAGAGGGTGGGGGGCCGAAGGCCCCACTTGGTGGGATAAAAACCATAAAATATAATAAAAATATCATATATCAATTTTCATATTGCAAGTGTTATTTCTCAAAATTTGAACTCAATTTTATACATTCATTCAATTTAAAATTTTATCAATTCTTAAAGCCCGGCTAAGTACTCATTTTTTATAAGACTATAGGTGTTGAAGCACAAAAAATATATGTCAAATTTCTTTTTTAATTTTGTTTAAATATTATAAATAATTTAAAAATCAGTATTTACTAATGTTATTTACACCTCAAATCATTGAAATAGTTACATTTTATCTGATTTTCGTTCCTGGATATTGTTCCAACATGCTTAATTTATTAAAAAAATAGCCATAATATATATATTATATATATAAATATATATATATAATTATAATAGTATTTATTATTATTCATCATATATATTATTATATATTACTAGTATATTTAATATATATATATATATATATATATATATTATATATATACTATATATATATATAATATCTAATATATGAACCTATGAAATCCAGAAGTTGCAGATGTTTTAAATCAACATTTTGCAACATCCAGTGTTGAAAATGACATCCGCGCATCATAACTATATATATATATATATATATATATATATAATATATATATATATATATATATATATATATTATATATATATAATTTTTTACAGAATTTGATTAGTATATTAATTAGTCAAAATTAAAAAGTCGGTACTCTCTACTACCTCACTTTAATTAATTAAGTTTAATATCCTTAGAAAAAAATCATGTCAAACTAAACCAATCGAAAACACCCTCAAGTATTGAATATATTACTCGCACTCTGATGATAAAATGCCTTTCATTTGTTCAATATGAAAATAGTAACACAGTTGATGGGAAACAGTCAGTTCGATCATGCACAAAGAGTCGAACCAAACTACACAGTTACGTCATGGGTCAACAATAACATTCATTGGATCCTTAAAGTAAATGAGAACATTTAAAAGCTTCATCCAGATCATTGGCCGCCGTATGCATATCTGTTAAAAAGGAAAGAGTGAGGCTAACGGAGATCAGGGAGTAAACCTTCTAATTCAAAAACTGAGACTTAAGGTGACTAGGAAACTTTTCAGTTGGCGAAATCTGTTCGGATCATGATTTAAAGTAGAAAGATTCAATGATAACAATGGAAATCTACTCACACTAGGTTACGTTATAAACAATTAGTTGATGTGCAATCCAATAAACACAGGATTTAAAGCTCTCGTTTGTAGACATAGAGTCCCTTAGAGAAACTGTGATAGTCTTGCCCTAGAACAATGGAAAAATATACTTTGTAAAATAATACAATTAGAGAAAATAAAAATTAAACAAATATAAATAGCAAGCTTAAAAAATTGCATATATGGACGCCTGGTAGTTTATAATTTAATAATAATAAGACAAGATACCCTTATGCGTACCCAATAGTGGCAAAGCTTAAATATTTGTTGTCTAACCTTGATCTCACCAAGGTAGTAGAAGTGAGGAGACGAAGATCCAGTGGTCGGTAGCCTAAAACACATGGTTAGCAGTAAAAAGAAAATAATTAACGACAACATTTTCATGACGAGAAAGTATTATTCCGAAGAATTGCATTTTAAATTATCACCTCCAGAGTATCCGTGTTTACTCGACATCTAAGAAGTGAAGTTAAGATTGAATAACAGAGAACACAGTCAATTAGACTTTAGTACGCGATGAACGCATCAATATCATGGATCAGTAACGATTGAAAATAGTAAATAATTAGATGGACAAAGAATTAGACAGGGTTTTTCTAAATGAATTCACTTACTGCTTATAATAATGCGAAATGAATATATCTTATGCCTAATACGTATCTGCGATAACTGGGATACCGTGAGACCTCCGATGTCAAATGAAAATATATAACTCATTTATCTTCTATGAAATGAACTGATACAAACCTCTACTGACAAAACTATGTTCTGACTTAACGGAATTAACCACATGCAACGACATTGAAGCATGTGCGGTTAAGCTCTCGAATACTTTCTACAAGCTTAGTGGATAGTGTGCCGTGATGGTGTGCTTGTGAGCAACATATACTCAATAGAGCAAATGCCTTATAAGATCAGTCAGCTCTCAAGACAGTCTCCTAAAGGCAAGCAACATAAATTTAGTTGCTAAGTTTCACATTGTATCTATATACTATCTAGATCACAACGCTCTCTATTTGACATCGAGCCGGCTAGTTATCTATATGATCAACGCACTGAATGATAGTAATAGACAAGAGATGAGCCAATTCTTCTATATATATATTTCGAGGATATGCGGTTCTCAGGTAAGATCTCCAAATGCGTACTTTATTCCGCTGTAAGGAGTAATGAGATGAATGACAATATGTATATTTAATATAAATTTACATAGTGCCTCATATACTGAATAAACTACTAGTAAGTTGTGTGTAGTTTCGTATTCAAGCGTGGACATAATCATATCTCGACTAGAACTCTCACTCTGAGTATAATGAATATAGACTATGGAAGATAAGAGTATAATAGACTTTGCATCGCAACACCAGTCTTCTCGGGACACTTAGGAAACAATGGACAGGTGAATTAAAATGTCCGATGTTATAAGACTTTACAGATACTTATCATCTCTTACTGGGTATCAGTACAGTATGAGAAACATATAATCGAGAAACTACTTATGAAGAAATTATTATATAAGATACTACCACTATATCTTACATATCAATAAAATATAATCATTATGACACGACTTAGCTGCACAAAGGAAAATTTTATAATTAATATGATATATCAAATTATAATTATAGAATACTCAGAATATTATTAGGCCAAGTCACATAATAAATTCCATGTAAACGCATCAGAGGCGAAGTTATATGTGATTAAACTGATATAATTATTAGTTTTTGTGTCAGACAACTATTCTTTGATTTAGATATCAGTTCCTAGACACTGTATATCTATAGAGTAGTAATATCTAGGTAGATGTCATTTAAGTCTGAATAATATACCTTTAAAGTTAGATACATTATGGATAACAAGAAGGTTCTACCTCTTGAACACGAAACTGCGTACGAGAGTAAATAGATATATGATATGTAGCCTACATGGATAATCCTGTTGTAGAAATTTGTCACTATGGATGAAGATGAAGATAGAGTCATAACATTATTGCATACCAGATAAATTAAATGGTTAGAAAATATATTATTGTAAGTAGAGTAGTTTCTTTTATTAGCTCACTATTACGAGATAATATTATAATTGCAAGAACTTTTGATAAAAGATCTTAAGAGAGGGATAAAGAAAACAAAGATTATCTATCCAGAGAAAGTGAGATAACCTGATCCTACAAAGCGCATAACAAAATAGATACACGTGATATATTGGTGTCGGTATGGGAGAAGGTATAGTATAGTAAATATAAAACTATGGATTATTTATGTCATGTAAAGGTGATCTATGTATCCTAACTCACAGTTCACTATATTGAGTATACTATGTGAATATGTATTTATATTATAATGACAACACTCGAACCACGAATAGATTCAATCAATAGTATATTCAATAGATTTATATAAGTTTTTAAATATTAAGAACGAGAAGGCTTACTACTAAACTAATATCTATTGTATCACTACTATATATACATATAAAAAATTTTCTAAATAGATGTCTAATGCTAGTACATATACCTCTCCGTCTATGCTCTTATTGTCGACTCTCTTAGGGAGCTTACTAGGTGTGATTTGGTTGTTCGAGGCATGGATGTTATGATCTTACCTGATCTCAACTTAATTTACTGCTGAATAGTGGTGTACACAATCATATTATTTACGCGTATGCACTTGTACTTAATAAATAAACAAAACGGATTCTTAAAGGAGCAATCTCCAAGGTAGTAATACAGAGAGGGAGAGTGATCTCTGTTAATGAATAGGTTTTAATTTTAAAGAAATCGAATTGTCAGTCCTTTGGAATATAAATTATATTAGCTGAGTACTTAGGTTACTTGAGAGTGCGTTGTTCTTGATTATATGAGTAACTATCAGTGTATTACGCTTAGAGTTCATGAAAAACATTACTAATTTATCCACCCAATTATAAGGATATGAAGGAAAAACTATATAATATTGAAATAACCTTAACCTTTTTATTTTTAAGTAAAATAATTATAAAATTTAAAAAACTTATTTATAAGATAAAAATGCCGTAATTTAATGAATTATTTCGCAAATACGAAATATAACATGAGATACTTCTATTTATTCTTTATAGGAGCCTTTCTTCTTTCTTCATTTTTATTCTAGTGAGGATATATATCCCCTCCGGGGGGTACTCATATTACACATTAAGCTACTTAGATAAACCTCACATTAAATTCATAAAATTCATACAAAGTATTCAATAACATATATAAGTCACCAATATTGTATCAAAATAATAAAACGAATTATTTAACTATACTATACAGCCACTCACAACCTCGAGACTAAGCTACACGTATTACTTATATATTATATATATATTATATAAATATATATATATAATAATATAATATATTATAAGTACTACTCTGATACTTACGTCTTATACTTACACTTCCCTCTATTCTTTCCTCCTCAATTCTATCATCATATTACTATCTATTCCTCATTAAATACCATTAGTCTCTTTAATAGCATCAGCTCGTGCGTGAGCGTCCTATGTCTACCAATCTCCCAGTATAGTAGGCGGATTATTCTTTTTCCCCTTGTTTGCATGTAGGAGTACTCAGCACTTGAGTCTTCCTCTGGTCTGGAGCAGCCTCGGAAACACCTTGACTCCAGCCAGGCTCACATCTGAGAAAGAGAGTTTATTTTATGAGTTTTGCAACCATACATTTAACTCGATTTTCCTATATGCATTTATTATGCATTGTTATCCTCAATTATGTTCTCTAACTCCAGTTCCTCCACCCATCTTCCGTATTAGCGCGATTCTCTCTCCAATTCAATCTCCTCCAATTTCTTTCGAGAATTCATGTTTCCTGAGTATTTAGGACCTACGTAACTATTTTCCTCTCTACCGTTATACCACTTTGTCTCGTCACTCGGGTAAACACTCCGTGTACCACCACGAAAATGCAATCTCTATCAAGAAGGATACTAGTGCTTACTTATAGCACACAGCATACGCCTAAACTCGTGCACTTGAGGGTATATTCCTGGTAGTGCTAGGAGCATGAGTTCTAGCAAGCTCACGTAAAGTAGCTGGGACGCGGCTGTGTCTCTCACCTGGTCACTGTGCAGTAGAGAGTCTGTGCGACGACGAAGAGAAGAATGTGCAGGTCAGGCACGGCCCGCGTGCGAGGACATGCGAACGATCTGAGATACGCAATATTACGTTATTAGTTACAGAGTAAAATAACTATTTATTATTCTATTTTTGGATATTATATTTTTTTCTTAAATTAAATATAGATCAATTTTTGTTACTTTCTTCACCCCTATACTCAAACAACAACATCCTGTAGACAGCAATGAACTCTGTCATTTGTGTGCTTTTACGAAATTTCCATTTATCCATCTGTCCTGATGCCACATCTCCACGAATCTGCACACCCTCACACTATTATATTCACGTGGATAACAGTATTACTTTCCTTTTTGTCTTCGTAGTTTTATTCTGACTTCAACGTTGTGTGGCGGGTTTCACTATAACATTTATCAATCCCATAATACACACAATCCTTACTCGAATGTTCTCAATTAATTTTAAATGCACTCAACGATGTTTTCTTCCCATCTATTTCATAGTGCCTTCAAGACATCTATACTGAGTGCCCCATTCCTCAATTCACTCATCCTTCGTACATGGCGAAGATGTTTTTCGCTCTTAGATCACGTTACACCTTCATAACTGCACACACAGTCCTCCTTCACCGATTAATATTAAATTCTGCCTCACGGACCTCTCACTTTCTTCTTTCCTTTCTATCTTCTTCTTCTTCTTCTTCAATCGGAAATCTCACAAACCCTCCAAAACTTCCTCTACTACATTTAATAGTTCTGCTGCTTACGTTTCCTACCACAAACTCTTAATTCTCTATAATATTTAAGGCATGATCATATCTAAACATTCTCTCATTCTGTTTAGAAACCAACCCTGGAC